>JAPDVR010000005.1:54573003-54613003 GCA_026230005.1 Gila orcuttii | reverse complement strand
GGAGAAAAGTGCCACAGGGTTTGTGCAATATATTCCAAGTCTTATAGCTTTATGTGAGGAATTTAATTTGATATAATTCATTGAGACAGCCATTCACTTCTATTGTATGGAAAAGATCAGCTTGGACATTTGACTATTATCTGCTTATTCTATTCATCAGTGTTAGAACCATTAAAGAAGAAACCACATCTTCCAAATTTCATTTAAAAATGGAAAAGGAATGGATACTCAGATCATTGTTTTGTTTTTTTATGTCTAATGTTTTTTTTTTTTTTTTTCTGTTTCTTTAATTTTTACTTTTCAATAAATTTTAGAAATATGCATTCACCAGAAGACAGAATTGTATTTTTTGGTGCACTGTCCGTTTAAATAATACAGCTAGAAGAATGGTTTCATGCATAACAGTCCAGTTTGCAACTGCAGATGTGGAAAATGCATACATCATGTTGTTAGTAAAATGTTAATGTGCTAATTTAATTAGGCAAATGTGCATAAGGAGCAAATACAGGTCCAGCTGGGCATTAGCAAATTTTGATACATGCAACATGGAATCATGATGTCTGCTCAGTTTTACCTCGCACTGTCTTAATGAGTCCAACAGTATTTGCATGTTAAATACAAGCATTCTCTTAAACGTGTGTGTGTGTGTGTGTGTGTGTGTGTGTGTGTGTGCGCGCGTGCATGTTTTTCAACCCCGGTGGGGACTTAAACCTGAATGCACACGGACTAATGTGGACTCGTGTCACTGTGGACCTAAATTGATGTCCCCATGGGTAAAAAAAGCTTATAAATCATACAGAATGATTTTTTCTTTTTTGTTAATATGCAGCAAGTTTTGTGTGATGGATAGGTTTAAGGGTATTGTTACTGTAAGGGGACAGAATATACAGTTTGGACAGTATAAAAACCATTACGTCGATGGAGAGTCCCCACAAAGATAGCGAACCAGACTGTGTATGTGTATGTGTGTGTGTATCTGTATTAGGGCTGGGTATTGACACAAATTTCACAATTCAATTCGATTTCGATTCACAAGCTTGCAATTCGATTCAATTTCGATTCGATTCAATATTGATTATTTTGGATATCAGGTAAAATACATGGCACATTTTCTCAAGGAAAACAAATCTATGAACTAATGCTGTAAACTATGGGAGTCAGTTGTAGCCTATAGGCTTCATTAGCCTACTATAATATTGAAGGTAAAAAATAACTGATTTGTATACAAACACTTAAATTACACTTTTATTTATTTTTTATAATAATAAAGTTATATGAAATATAAACATTTAAATAGTGGCTGTAATAAAAACTTGCCAGATTTATTCAAACATGCATTAAATATTGAAGAACATAAATTAAAATTAATATGTAATACGGTGCATATATTTAGCAAAATGCTCCTCTCTAGAGTTAATTTTTCTAGCTGACTAACGAGTTCATGGTCAATGGATGTTTTTTCTGAGGTAAATGTGACATTACATGACATTGTTTAAAAGCTGTTTTACTGACGTCTTTCCACGGTTGAAACACTGATTGAGCGAATCTATGTGACATGATACGGATTTTGATAAGTTTTAATCTTTTAACACACTTTCAAATGCTCATTCATGTTTATTTCACGCTGTAACTGGTGTTATTAAGGCGGAAGAGAAGATCATGTGCTTCTCTTGAGCTACGCTAGAGCGATCTCACGCCACAGCGCCAAAACGGTATTCATGTTTTTGAATTTCATAAGAAAATGAAAAAATTGCATAAGAAATTTTGAAATAATAATAATAATCTAAGACTTTGTTTCATATCAATAGTAACAAAGCACAAAGATTATTGCGATTTATTGGATGGGATGCGCTACAATGTTCCATTCATTCATCAAATGAAAACAGGATGACTAGCCTAACCGATTCTTGGGATTTAAGAATTGATATCGGTTCGTAAAAATGAAAATAAATTAAAATTGAGAAATCGATATTTTTCACCCAGCCCTAATCATGTGTGTGTGTGCGTGTGCCTGTGTGTGAGTGCTTGCTTGTGTGTGTGTGTGTGTGTGTGTGTGTGTGCGTGTGTGTGTTTGGGAAGGTAATAGTGTGTTGAGAGAGATTCCCAGACAGAGGGAAGCGACTCAGCATGAGAGCTAAAGTGTTTTTCCCTGTGTTCTGGTTCCTGCAGGATCGCACCCATGGAGCGGCTGCTGCTGGTCCTGGCTCTGTTCTCCATGCCGTCCCACGCCATGCTGTGTCCCAAACGCTGCACCTGTCAGAACCTGCTGCCCTCCTACACCGTCCTGTGTGCCAAAACCGGCCTGCTCTTCATCCCACCTAACATCGACCGGCAGACCGCCGAGCTGCGACTGATGGACAACTTCATCACCACCCTGCGCCACCGAGACTTCGCTAACATGAGCAGTCTCATACACCTCACGCTCTCCCGAAACACCATCAGCCAGATCCAACCGTACGCCTTCGCCGACCTGCAGGATCTGCACGCGTTACATCTCGACGCAAACCGGCTCACGGCGCTGGACGACACACATTTACAGGGGTTGGTGAATCTACGACACCTTATCCTCGCAAACAACCAGCTTCACAGCATCTCGGATGGAGCCTTTCAAGACTTCCTAGAAACTCTTGAAGATCTTGATCTTTCTTATAACAATCTGGTGGATTTGCCGTGGGACACTATATCTATGCTATCCAGCGTTAACACTCTTAGTTTGGATCACAATCTCATCGACTTCGTGCCTGAAGGGATATTTTCAAATCTTCACAAATTGGCTAGACTGGATATGACGTCCAACAAGCTGAAGAAGATCCCGCCGGATCCTCTGTTCCTACGCATCCCGGTCTACGCGAAAACAAAAGGCTCGCCGCTAACCGCGCTAGTGCTCAGTTTTGGCGGGAACCCGTTGCATTGTAATTGTGAGCTGGTTTGGCTTCGACGCCTCACGCGCGAGGACGATCTGGAGACGTGTGCGTCCCCACGAGAGCTAGCGGGAAAATACTTCTGGACGATTCGCGAGGAGGAGTTTGTGTGTGAGCCGCCCATGATCACTCGCCACACGTCTAAGATGTTCGTGATGGAAGGTCAAGAGGTTAGTTTGAGATGCCGCTCCGTCGGAGACCCCGAGCCGACCGTCCACTGGGTCAGTCCTGACGGGAAGCTAATCGGGAACACCTCGCGCACCATATGCTACGATAACGGCTCTCTGGATATCTTGACGGCTACGGTGAAAGACTCCGGCGTGTTCACATGCATCGCGTCCAACGCTGCCGGAGAGGCTACGGCTCCGGTGGAATTAGTCGTGAACCCATCGCCGCATTACGACCCCAAACTGGAGCCTGAACCGGGACCCTCGGACATGCCGACATCCATAAAGTCCAACAGTAGTGGAAGTGGAGGCCAGTCTCGAGCTGATCAGCGGGTCAGTGTCTCAGAAATAACATCAAGCTCAGTGATGATCCGCTGGCCTCCTCAAAGCCACATCCCTGGAGTTCGCATGTACCAGATCCAGTACAACAGCTCCACCGATGACATCCTCATATACAGGTGAGATTAACACCAAGCTTTCTGTTCTCTATGATTTGCACCAGTGTTATTTTGGTAACACTTTACAATAAGGTTCATTAGTTAACATTAGTTAAAGGTGCATTGTGTAATATTTCTGAGGATCTATTGACAGAAATGCAATATAAGATCCACAACTATGTTTTCAGTGGTGTATAAAGACCTTGCATAATGAACCGTTATGTTTTTATTACCTTAGAATGAGACATTTATATCTCCATAACCGCGGGCTCCTTCTATGGAGGTCGACATATTGTGTAGTTATGTTTCTAGCGTAGCCGACAGCGAACACACAGCGCTACAGAGCGCGTTTCCTCACTACCTTGAAAAAGAAGTTTTCAGTGGTGTATAAAGACCTTACTTAATGAACCGTTATATTTTTATTTCCTCAGAATGATCAGTTTCTATCTACACACACCGCGGGTTCCCTTACATTGAAATGCGCCGACATGTTTCTACAGGAGCCCTAAACGGACAAACGTGTTTCGTTACTATGTTGCTCTTCATGCAAGGAAGCAAGCTTAGTTCAGCGAATAAAACACTGACACAATGATGAACAAGTAACAATAATATTCGCAATAACATATAGTTTTACTGAATAATTAAGTAAACATAATTTCTTAATTTATCCTTGTAAAGAAACCTCATTGCTGAACTGCTACTCTCTGCTGTCTCAGACGATGACATATTTTCCTGTCGGCCACCATAACTTTTGTTGGTTCCAATTCGTAACCTCATCACTAGATGCCGCTAAAAATCACACACCGGACCTTTAACTACATTAGTTAGGATGAACTAATAATGAACTGCACTTATACTTTTTATACTTTTCCGTGTACAGACGACTCCATTGACAAAATGACCCCCATTCACACAGATCCGCAAAAACGACTAAAAACGCTGTATTCTGCTGCCAGGCCATTAGATGGCGATGAAACACTACAGACTGAACACGTAATACACATGTGCATGACGTCATCGTCTTCAGAGTTTCGCGTTTGTGTTGTTTACACGGAGACCGTTTTCAAAAACTTTTACTTTGAAACCTGTTTTCAAAAGTTTGCGCTTTCAGCCACACAAAACGCTGTTGTTGTGTAAAGTTTTAAGTTTTTAGTTGAATATGGTGTCGTGTAATCAGCCCCTTAGTCAGGGTTATTGTAGTTAGCTAAACCTGAAATTTTTAGACTACACAATATTTTTGTCAGATTATGCGCTTTTGACTCCTAAATTCTTGTTGTGTCATGGACATGAAACATGTCAGACTACACGAACAATAATCACTTGCCGTCTTTAACGACGTGTGTGATGTCATAGAGAAGGCGGAGCTAGCGACTGACTTATAGAAACAAGAACAAACAAACTACTGAAGCGGCGTGATAGCTTAATGCTATGCCAGCACCAATACCATCGTCTCTATCGTTTCGCCATGTTTGAAAGCTGCGTGTGCAAGTGGTCAATGTCACAGATGTGACTGAACCCGTCGTGGAGGACCGAGAATAATAAACATGCTAGTCTTTCTGTCGTGACATCATGAAGCGCTGCAGACACGCTGCAGACGGCTGTCGTTCACTATGACACACTATACGAGACTTTACGTTTGCGAATCGCCACGACACTCTACGTCAAATGGATCGTTCCAAAATCAGGTTGTTATTGTGTAGTCTGAATCTGGGATAAAACTATATTTAAAAAAAAGTGTTGCTTGAAATAAATATGTTTACTGAAATAAAATAAAATATAAACAAACTTAAACTTACTTTATTTCAGCTAGTTGCCAATGCAACTTTTTTCATCTTGATGTAGTTTAGCTTTATGTACTAAAATAACTCAAACTAAAATAAAAAAAATATATATAAAAACGATTAAAAATGAAGAAATTCACAACTAAAATCAAAATTAAAATGGAAAATATTAAAATTTAAATATTCAAAATATCAATAAAAACTATAATAGTATCTCAATTATACTAAAATAATTAGAATAATGAAACTATTATTGTACTATTATAGTTGTTAATAGTTTGAATTAGTTCAAATGTTTTTATTTTCTGTTATTAATTTAATTTAAAGTTTTAGTAATTTTGTTGTGTTTTATTGTTATTATGTCTATATATTTTTTTATTCATTTTAATTTCAGTTTTAGTTATTGTATTACTTAAACCAAATGAAAATGAGAAATATTTACTTGGCAACTAGCTGGAAAAAAATGGGATTTTATATCGATTAACGTTAATTTTATGTCTAGTAGCAGCATTTTTATGCTTTTAGTTTTAGTTAACTATAATAACGCAGGTTTGCAGTGATTGTATTGGTGTTTAGACTGCAGACAGCACTCATGTTAGTGGTGCTAAGGACGTGAGTGGCGTGTCTGAACGTGTCAATGCTAAAATGCTTTTATTTTAATCGATGCGTTTACACTGAAGGTCGACAGACGCCCTATTGATATTTTTTATGCACTTCTCCAGACACTTTATCATCCCCTTCCAAAAGAAATAAAATGATTTTTCCAACATTAATTAAATGATTTACAGATATATGTGATAATTTTTTTTTATTCAGAGCCAGCTCATGGTTTCTCTTCTCTCTGATCTACTCATTTAAATCAGCTTTTGACTCTAATGTATTCCCAGTTGCAGGAATATCAACATTATAATAATTATTATCATATAATTAAGTTAAAAATAAAGTTGTGTACATAGTTATTCACCCGAGTCAAACCTCAAGCTTTTCACAGTCTCAATAGTTAACATAGCATATGTGTAACGGAAGCATTTTGAAAAGATTTATGAAAACATTGCAATGTAACATGGAGATTACAGCAGTTTAAGATTCAACTAATTCTCTTAAATCAATGTCAAGCAAAATACATGCAGTCCAAATTTACAATGAAGTTTGTTGATAAGAAACTCCTAAATGCTAGACTTGCCGACAGTAGAAAAAATCTCTCGTTTTGAAACGCAATATTTGAGAGAGCACTGTGGATGGACTATCTCCCCAAATGGGTTTTGAGTCTGGGTAATTCTGCATTAGATAAACAAATTGATTCTGTCTTTGTTCAAAGGGAAAGGCTGGCATCTGAGACTGGGGGTGTTAATGGCTTATGGCGCAATCCTATTCAGATAGGGGATGAAACATTGCAATTCCTCCGATGAATACAAATGGACCTCAGTGATTGCCAGCCAACAAAGACACAACAATATCATGAATGCAATATATGAAATACATCCATACTTTTGTTCTGTGCTAATCAAAGGATCCTTCCTGACGGGAACAGCTGTTTTAGGGTATCTGCTCTACATGTCAGAAAAGCTCTTGAAGGATTTTCATTAGTGCGCTGACAGATTGGCTTCCACGGTAATATTTTCAGCCTGATGCAATTCAAACCGAATTTTGCAAAGCAGGATCCGCAAGCAGACGCATTGACACCCTTCAATAAATCACAGCGCTTGAGGTGCACTGAGGAAGACAATAATAACAGAATAACAATAGAAGCGGCGCATCAAGCGATTGCCCTCGTTTCTGATGCTCCGGAAAGATTACAATGAAGGCGCATTTGCATTGATGTTGAAATATGTCTCAAATTCAAAAACCCAATCTTTTGCTGTGTACTATATTATATTAAGAGGATATGTTTTGGGTTGCGTGTCGACAATGATGGCCTTTATGCAGAAACGACTGCATTATAATGCTCCTTTTTAGCATTCAATCGCGGCCCCACTGCCAGTGACGAGCATGATTCCTCATCGAAGACATCTTTAAGGATGTAATTAACTCCTGCAATAATCCCTGTGGATAGATTACGAGAGAAGAAAAGATACATACAGAAAGCAATTTGCTATTAATTATGGAAAAGGCAAGGGGAGTTCTTTGGTTTATAGAGCTGCAGAGTAATCTAAAAGTCTTTCAGAATCAATTAAGAATGCATGCGGCAGACTCCCCGTTGACAGCGAGCCAGGTTAGAGTACAGATGACTTGGAGACGGTGGCTGAGGTGAGAATATAGAGTGTAAACTTTGAGCTGAAAAGACAGGTTTAAATTTGAAGTGATGTGTGGGTGAAAGAGCGCTGGAGGCACAGTGTGCATGATGCCAAACGGAGACCTGAATGAAGTGCAAGGTGTGGTGTCAGATGGAGTGCATTTACATCAACATGCATTCTCGTCCCAGACGCTCTCTTGAAGCCACTGACAGGAAAGTGGAGGCTCTTTTGGGACATTTTGCTCTACAATGTAAATTTCATAGACCATATCGAAATCGTGAATTTTGAAGGTGCTATGTTTATTTAAAAAAAATTAAGTAACCAGATTTGACATTAATTTGGGGGTGTTCATAAATAAAAAAAAAAAAACTTTATAAAAACCAGTAGGAAAACTAGTGGCCTCATTTTGCCCATCATCGTCTATTACATGATGTTGCAATCAAATATATTAACTTTAACTGTAATAACAATACAGGCAGCTTAAAATTATAATCAAGTACTGTACATGTGCTTTAGTATGTTAGTTAACACATCAAAATAAGTGTACTTCTATAAAGCATGACAGAAAATGATTGAAACATATTTAAAATCTATTTTAAAGTAAAACTGTTTGTTTTAAAGTAACAATTTGACATTATCACAAAATGCACTTTTTTAAATGTGTACTCGTGTCTTAAAAGACATATTCACTTAAGTGGCCTTTTATTTCATCAATGTTTAATTAATCAGAAATGGCTCTTTTTAATGAATGAGTCATTGAATCATTGGCTCACCCGATTCTGCTCTGGCGTTATACTGGTAATATTTTCGTTGGCAAAATTGAGCAAAAACAGTCAATTTTGTGTTTAAAATATATCACAATATTAACTTCTTTATTGAACGGTTGTATACAATCAATGTCACATTTGCACTCGTGCTATTTGGGACAAAACAGCATTCGTGTGATATTGCTTAACTATGTCATATGATATAAATATGAGATAAAAACTCATACAGGCTTTTGCCCTGATATTTTACATTTTAGGGCCATTATAACTGCAGACTCCATCAGTGAGTTGTTGAATGTAAGATGAACTATACAGGTCTGGGACAGGGCGGGTGCATTACATTATTTTAATGTGTTATTTTCCATGACTAATTAATTTAATTAACGTGTTAAATCGACAGCCCTCGTGTGTGTGTGTGTGTGTGTGTGTGTGTGTGTATATATATGTATATATATATATATATATATATATATATATATATATATATATATATATATATATATATATATATATATATATATATACATATTGTTTGCATTCATTATATAAAATAGATAAATATACCAGCACAGTCTTCCGAATTTCTCCCTTTGTGTTTTACAGAATAAAGAAACTCGAACCGGTTTGAATTGCCTGTATTTATCTATTTTTTTAAATAGAAAAACTGTTCCTTTAAAAAAAAAGCTGTAGGTGACGATTCTGTGCTTGAGAATGTCACTGTTAGCTCTCATTATCGTACCTCATCTTGTTCACATTCACATTGTCTCTTTCTCTCTCTCTCTCTCTCTCGCTCCCTGTATTATGTCCCTCTTTATTTGCATGTTTTCATCTTTAATGTAAGGCTCTTTTAAGTGTGTAATGAAGCTGTGCGAGCTCCTTCAGAAGACAGTGATGACAGGGTCTCTGTGTTCAGAAGAGCTGGAGTCCTCTCCTCCACTTATAGTGACAGCTCAGAGACAGAGTGCATCAGTCTGACCCTCCAAGCTTAAAAACACCAATGCCTGCCAGAAGTGAGAGGGTTTTCTCAGTATATATCCATCAAATGCCCTGTGAGAGGATCCAGAGGAACAGACTGAAGAGAGATCCTGAATCTGCTCATTAGCACATGACACAGAGCTACAGCTACTGGAAACCTAGCGCTTATTAAAACTCACTGACAGTGCTGTTAACTGTGTTTAACGGTTATGAGATATAATGCGTGTGGATGAACATGCACATACAGTTATTACAGCTAATCAGTGTGGTCACTAAACGTGTAAAAACAATACATTTTACAGTAATAAGTTATTCGTGGGAGTTTTTGTGATACTCTATTTAAAGTCTATTTATTAAATTATTTATAATTGTATTATTTGTAATTATTTTACTAAATTATGTATTGTTATTAAATAATTTAATAAATGTATTTTATTTCAACAAATTATTTTAATATTTAGTTTTATATTTTACATTAAACATTTCCTTAGTAAGCTGTTATAATATCATATTCAGATTGGATTTAAGATTTGGCATGCTCTGGTTATTTATTTATTTAGAATAATTTATTAAATTAAATGTATTTATTTGCAATACATTATTTGATTTTTTTTAGATTGTACATTAATTAAAAATGTCCTTAGTAAGCTGTTATAATAGTATTCAGATTGGATCTGATGCTCTGGTGATTGAAATATAACCCTAAAAAAGTATACAATCATATTTACTAGCTTTGTCATGTATTACAATCTCTGATAAAAGTGTTTCCCCATTAAAAAGAAAACATTGGGCCAATTCACTGCTGATATGATGTAATTTCATATGTGTCTGTTTGTCAATAGCAATCAAAACGAGCGAGCAGCTCTCCACAGTGTGTAAGCAGATATCAGTATACACACTTACACTCACACACACACACACACATACACACACACACACACACACACACACACACACACACACACACTCATGCACCATTACCTTCACCGTCAACCCCTTGCAGACGCAGCTCGGCCAATTACCCGCAGGGTCAAATGCAAAAATATGCGGTCATGCTCAGGGTCACACACACACACACACACACACACACACACACCCAGGGTGAGGAGCACAGCGTGACTCAGGTCTTCATCTTCATCTTCACCTCAGAGCATCAGAGAGAAGTGCAGCGCTGGAGTCTGCTGAATAATGCATGCTGCACATAACAAACCAAACCTGCAAAAAACATGATACTCATGCTCATGGGATTAGGACTGGCTTACATATTACATCAAAACACCTTATAATGCCTGTATAATGCATTATAAATCTACTGCAGTGCAATGCTAGATAAAATGCATTAGGCTGTAATATTTGCAGATTACTTGCTACACACGAAATCGGATGTTCATTATGTGTTTTAAAAAAAGTATGGGCTACTTTCTAAAAGTGTTTAAAAATCATTATAATGTATTATAACTGGTTACAGTTTCTCATTAAATCATGTACAAGACATAATTAATGCATTAAAATACTTTTATGATCCATTATATATACAGGCTTTAAGTTAAGTTTTACCAACTATTTGAATCTTTGAATGAGTTATGCCGTTTATCAGTGCTTAGTTTGGGAAAATTATAGTGCATGTTTAATCAGTACATTTAAAACAGTGCATCTTCCCTTTGAAAAATGTATAACACCTGCATTATTCAAAAAGAAAAAAAAAAAACCTTTTGTCTGGTCACTTGAGTTGTGATGTGATGTTACAGTCAGATTATATTACGTGTTTTATTTACTCACCAAAGCTTATTTCTGTGCATTTGCTGTTAATTGTGGACCCTGATAGGTAAAATAAGCTTACAAATCATATACAAAACCTCCTCTCCGTTTTTTTTATGCTAATGTGCCAAAGTTTCTTAGACTCGCTGACCCCTGATGAAGACGGAAGAGGTTTTTCAACTCTGTTGCACTTGCTCTGTCCTGTAGAGAGAAGGTCCACAGAAAGCTCTCAGACACAGTCTCTCAGCTGCAGACACACAGCACATGTTAGGCTTGAATCCACTTCGACACGTGTCTCCCTTTGGACAGCATGGCAATATTGTAAACAGTGTGTGTTCATGACAGCCATCTGCGCAGAATTCAATTCGGTGGAGTTTACGTAAACTAAAACTCTCAGAACATTTGTTCACTTCACTTGCACCGAAAGCTTATAATGAAATTGTTTCTTCTGCTCAACCAGGCTGCATTTATTTGATAAAAAAATACAGTAAAAACTGATATATCATTTCAATGTAAAACAGCAGTTTTCTATGTGAATATATTGTAATTTATTCCTGTGATCAAAGCAGAATTTTCAGCATCATTACTCCAGTCTTCAGTGTCACATGATCCTTCAGAAATCAGTATAATATGATAATATGCTGCTCAATCATTATCAGTTATTATTGGTGCTCAATTATCAATAAATGTTCGTATTATTATCAATGTTTTAAAAAATTGTTTTGTGAAAACCATGAATAGAAAGTTAAAACAAAAAAAAAACGTTTATGAAATAGAAATGTTTTGTAACATTATAAATGTTTATAATGTATTCAGCATTGGTAAATAAAAGTATTAGGCTAATTTATCTCGTTCTTTTTAAATCTTACCCAAGAATTTTGAATGGTAGTTAATCACGGTTTCCACAAAATTATGTAGCAGCTCAACTGTTTTCAACTGGTTAATAATCATAAATGTTTCTTGAGCATCAAATCATCATGATTTCTGAAGGATCATGTGACACTGTAATGATGCTGAAAATTCACAGGAATAAATTGCATCTTACAATACATCCACATAGCAAACAGCCTCTTTTAAATTGTAATAATATTTCACAACTTGCGCTATATTTTAAATTAAATAATTGCAGCCTTGGTGAGCAGAAGATGCAACTTAGAAGTGCATTTATTTAACCTCTCTCTCTCTCTCTCTCTCTCTCTCTCTCTCTCTCTGTCTCTCTCTCTCTCTCTCTCTCTCTCTCAGGATGATTCCCGCCTCTCATAAGTTGTTCACACTGAGTGATCTGGCCTCGTCGCGGGACTACGAGCTCTGTGTCCTGGCGGTCTACGACGACGGCATCACGTCTCTCACCGGCACACGATTGGTCGGTTGTGTGTCCTTCGCCACCGAGCGCGAGTTTCGCCACTGCCGCTCCATCCACGACCAGTTCCTCGGCGGCACCATGATCATCGTCATCGGTGGGATCATCGTGGCCTCGGTCCTCGTCTTCATCTTCATCCTGCTGATGAAGTATAAACTGCACAGTCAGCACTACAAGCAGAAGGCGGCCCGCGTCAGTAACGTTTGTTCTCAGACTAACGGAGGCCAGCAGGGGGCGTCATCGGGCCCTCCTCCCAGATCCTCGTCCTCCTCGGGATCCGCCAACAAGCCCTCCGTCCCGCTCGGGTCGGACCGACAAGACGGGCCACACGGCCTAGACGGGGGTTACGGGGCACTGAGAGGAACCACGGTTGTGGACTTGAACCCGGAATACGGGAAATCCGTAAAAGAGGACGACTCCATATCGCAATAACGCAGGGTTCAATCCCGCATCCCTTCCCATTCTCGTCACACCTCAACCCATTCAGTTTTGTTTTCTGTTGCCACGTCTTACTGAGGATTTCTCCTGTCCAAGGTGAGGACCATTTATTTGATTATTATTGTGTCTCCTCTCCTCTATCTGTTAAGGATTTGTTGCTAGGTAACTGGTTGCCAACGTGATAGAATCTCCCCTCACTAAAGTGCTGATGCAGAGATTCACCAGTTCTGTTAATTAGATTTATTTTAATGGATAAATTACAGACGTACCGGCTCTGCTGTCTATCTGTGTCAGGGCAACCGGCCTAAAAAGATTTCCCGAACGGTACGGTGCGCTTGAGATCACTATTTAAATTGATAGCCTGACAGTTGTTAAGCTCAATAGCATGCATTTGAATTACAAAGGCGTACAATTGAACCGCTATTCCTAGTTGGGTGTTT
Organism: Gila orcuttii; assembly: GCA_026230005.1. Lineage (NCBI taxonomy): Eukaryota > Metazoa > Chordata > Actinopteri > Cypriniformes > Leuciscidae > Gila > Gila orcuttii. The sequence goes on along the minus strand of JAPDVR010000005.1, from coordinate 54,599,725 downwards.
GCAGGGAAACTCATGTGGTTTGCACATTTCAGTACATTAGGCTCATGTGTATGTTATGCATTCCCAATATTGCTATTTTCCTTTGCATCTCGCAGTTCATGCGTCTAAATATTGGTATTTTGCTGAGACTTTATCTGAATGATCACTCCATCACAGTATTATGAGTCCAAGCGAGAGTTAAGGCTACATGACTTCACACACTAGAGGTGTAACCATACCCTCATGTCACGATTCGATATATATCACAATACTAAACTCACAATATGATATTATTGCGATACTCCAAGACATATGGTAAAAGGTTAACAAAAAATGAAATGTTGATTAAAATGCTAAATTTGATATTACATTGTGGGTGTAAATGAATAGGCTTGGACTTGTTGCTGATAACACAAAGCACAGGATAATAGTGACAGCAGAATAACAATATTCATGATTCTGAAGCTGGAAATACAGATTTATTTTAGACGAATATACTTGCACTCTGTCAATGACTAGATATATTCAAAATAATTTTGGCCACTTTTTACTGGTAACATAAGACATTTGGCATTATCAGGACCCACACATATTCCCCCATTGCATTATTATACATTGTATTCAACATTATGTATTGTCGTTTAATGTAGTACTCTGTAGAAATAACTTTTTTCTCACACAGTAATTTGTATTTTGAGTGAACTATACATGATACATATTGTTGCATTTTTGTATTGCGATATATTGTGACACGATATAGTGTTACACCCCTACACAATACACTAGGCATCATTAATTTGCAGACTGAATGGTTTTGGAGGAAAATTAAAACCAGTTTCAACTGATACCGATAAATTAAACACATCTCTAATATTGGCCAATGTAACCAATAGTATGCATGTACATGTACAATACATGTCAACATAATCTAACAGTCTACTAATACTCTAATGACTGCTAGTTGACATGTAGTTGCAAAGTTATATATAATCTGAAGTGGACTTTTGAAATAAAGTGTAACAAAAGCATGGCACCAAAACACAACACATCCAAGATTATTTCATCAGGGGAAGTAAAGAAGAAAACTACATTTCCTTCACTTTTCCCTGTTATTTTGCTTCTTGTTAAACCAACCACCAGCACACCGGCAGCGCTAGAGGCATTGGTTTGTATTCGAGTTGTATTTGTATTCAGTCAAAGCCCTGACACATCTATGTTGGCCTGGTTCCTCAACCGTACAGCAGTGTGGATAATAGAGGGAATGCATTAACGTCACTTTCCCGCCGGAACACGCCCCCTCAGCCGGACTGAGTGGCAGAAGAGCAGCTGCGTGACTGGATTTAATAGGGGAAACTGTGAAAACGCGAGTAAAACAAACGATTATCAGTTTAAACTAAAGATTGGACTCAAAATAGTGTTCCTCACAACTTACTAAAGATCCAGTGATCCATGGATATTGACATTCAGCCAGGAATCGTGTTTCCTGACATTTATATGTGCCTGATTTTGACGATTTTACATACAGCAAATTTGCCTGTAAATGCTTTATATAAATACAATATAGGCAGGTCTAAATCCAGGTGACCACTTATATCAATGTTATATATATATATATCATTATATCGTCTAGACTTAAAACTTGTATAGTTTTTTGTCAGGGTTTATTTAAAAATGTCAAATTATACAGAATATACAGTGGTAAATATTTGATTGATGAGTTGTCACTACAATATTGTCACGAACACACACAGGAGAGAGAGAGATCCAATTGCAGTAGTTTTTATTTAAAGGCCAATCCAAACTCGTAGTCATCCAGGCAGGGGTCAAAATCCAATAAGGCAATCCAACACAAGAAACGAAACAAGAAACAGGTAAGAACAGGCATCCGAAGTGTGGTGACATTAAACAAGGACTCCGTGACACACACTGAAACAGACAGGGTTATATACACATTTTTAACAAGACTAACACAGAACAGCTGGGAACAATGATTACGGGGAACAGCTGAGTGCAATGAACTGATGAGTGACAGTGACAGACAGAATGCTGGGAATTGAAGTCAAATGTGAAGGACACCGTGAGAACGAGGACCTCTAGTGAATGACAAGGGAAACACAACCAGACACTGTGACATAACCCCCCCCTCTACGGAGCGGCTACCAGACGCTCCACGACAACACTAAAACACGATACAAGAGTTCAGGAGGGAGGTGGAACGGTGGAGGATCAGGGGGAGGGATGGTGGGCCAGGTCCGTGACGGGAGACAGGAACAAGGGGTGAGGGCTTAACCGGGAACCAGGGCAAAGTAGACAGTCCATCGGGCGGCCAGGGCGAAGTAAACAGTCCATCAGGCGGCCAGGGCAGCGAAGACCCCTCGGGAGGCCAGGGCGAAGCAGACAGTCCATCGGGCGGCCAGGGCGCAGCAGACAGTCCATCGGGCGGCCAGGGCGGCGAAGACCCCTCGGGCGGCCAGGGCGGCGAAGACCCCTCGGGCGGCCAGGGCGAAGCAGACAGTCCATCGGGCGGCCAGGGCGGTGAAGACCCCTTGGGCGGCCAGGGCGGTGAAGACCCCTCGGGCTGCCAGGGCGGTGAAGGCCCCTCGGGCGGCCAGGGCGGTGAAGGCCCCTCGGGCGGCCAGGGCGGTGAAGGCCCCTCGGGCGGCCAGGGCGGTGAAGGCATTGGCTCTGCCTCCGGCTCTGGAACAGGCATTGGCTCTGCCTCCGGCTCTGGAACAGCAGACACTAGCTCCGGCTCTGGAACAGCAGACATGGGCATGTCCAGGATCCGAACCAGACGCTCCAGATAGTCCAGATCCAAGAAGGCAGACGGCACTGGCTCTGCCTCCGGCTCTGGAACGGGTACTGGCTCTGCCTCCGGCTCTGGAACAGCCATTGGCTCTGCCTCCGGCTCTGGAACTGGCAATGGCTCTGCCTCCGGCTCTGGAACCGGCAATGGTTCTGCCTCCGGCTCTGGAACGGCCATTGGCTCTGCCTCCGGCTCCGGCTCTGGAACAGCAGACACTGGTTCCGGCTCTGGAACAGCAGAAACGGGCATGTCCAGGATCCGAGCCAGACGCTCCCGATAGTCCAGGTCCAGGAAGGCGGACGGAACGTGAACAGTCCCTCGCTGGGCAGACGTGACGTGAACAGTCCCTCGCTGGGCAGACGTGACGTGAACAGTCCCTCGCTGGGCAGACGTGACGTGAACAGTCTCTCGCTGGGCAGACGTGACGTGAACAGTCTCTCGCTGGGCAGACGTGACGTGAACAGTCTCTCGCTCGCCTCCACGGGTCCTGCGGAACTTTACCAACCGGGTCCCCTTAAACAACTCCCTTCTCTCCCGCTCGTTGGCTGGGGAAGAGATGTTGCAAAACATACCGCTGGATCTCTAATGACGGAGTCCTTCTGTCACGAACACACACAGGAGAGAGAGAGATCCAATTGCAGTAGTTTTTATTTAAAGGGCAAACCAAACTCGTAGTCATCCAGGCAGGGGTCAAAATCCAATAAGGCAATCCAACACAAGAAACGAAACAAGAAACAGGCAAGAACAGGCATCCGAAGTGTGGTGACATTAAACAAGGACTCCGTGACACACACTGAAACAGACAGGGTTATATACACATTTTTAACAAGACACCGGTGCAGAACATAACAGAACAGCTGGGAACAATGATTACGGGGAACAGCTGAGTGCAATGAAATGATGAGTGACAGTGACAGACAGAATGCTGGGAATTGAAGTCAAATGTGAAGGACACCGTGATAACGAGGACCTCTAGTGAATGACAAGGGAAACACAACCAGACACTGTGACAAATATATAACAATACAATATATAGAGAATGATTTTACCACTAAATTCAGCATATTGACACAAAAATGATAACTGCAAATCCACCTTTCGCTGCCTGGAGTCCAGTTGTTTCTATGAATTGCAGCGATCTATTTGCTTCTCTGTTCTGTTGCTTTCGGTAGTCTGTAAAAATATACCTCATATTTCTTGTCAAATCTAGTTGTACAGTCAGTCTCAAAGCTCTTTCCCGTTTTAGAAGCGTTTTGTGTGTTTTTCCGCAGCATTCACGCTGAAAACCAATGCTGCCGCTCAGTGTTTTGCCACTTCGTGGGCGTAACCGCAGTCACTCCGGCCAACGGTGACGTCACGTGCATACCCTCTATACACAGCGATGGACCACCTCAGGTCTCAGCTTCAAGAGATGAGTCCATTTAACAGAACCAGGAGAAAGCCATCTCAGTGGACTGGTCACGGATGCCTTCGAGTGAGAATGAAGCGTATCTGTTCTGTGGGAAACAGAAAGATGCTGCTTGATGGACAGATGAAGGACAGAAGTGTCTCTGAGGAGGAGCGTTTCTTCTGCTGCCTGTACAGTTAGGCTGATCATATCTGATCAGGGTGAAAGACTTCTCAAACTTATGAGATAAATCAGCTTTTTTGACCTGCAAAAACGTCCATCTTTTAATCCAGAGCTCGATTTGATTTTGAACCAAAGCAAAAATCAACAACTCTGGATCATGTTCCCCTTTATTCAGGGTTTGATATTCACTTATTTACTTTAGTTACGGGCCATTCAGAACTTCTATTAGCCAAAACAAAAAATAAATGCCAGAAACAACCCAGATTATAATCCATGAATTTACTGTTTAGACTTTAATATATTTAGTATTAAAGGACAATTCCGGCCAAAAATGAACCTAGGTTTTAATAACACATGGGTACCGAGTCGACCGTTCTCTGGGATGCGTTTTCATGATAGTCGAATGTACCCAGTTTTGACGTTAGTTTTAGTTTAACCACAGATCAGCTATAACGCTAGCGTATGGGTATAGAATAAGTAAAAATCGCTAGTTAATACCACTAACAAGGCTCAAAACAGCCCCACACTAACACGCTAGCATAATGAGGGTCTCTACCTGCAAACTGAAGCATCGAGAACGTTCAGCTCACGTAACATGGCGTTCACGATTCGACTGGTCGAGACTGTTTTCCAAAGATGGCTCCTGCCTGTATACGCGAAGTGTACTGTCTTTATAAAGTATCTTCTTATTAAACTGTCTGTACACTTACACAGTTCTCAATGCTTCGGTTTGCAGGTAGAGACCCTCATTATGCTAGCGTGTTTGTAACGGTCACCAGCTGGAGTGCCCTTGAGAGCCACCAGAGGGCACTCCAGATAGGACTATTATCACTCACAAACTACATTTCCCATAACTCACTGCCCGGACTCACCATCACTTATCACTGATCACATTCACCTGTACCTCATTCACTGATTGCATTCACCTGTGTCTCATCCTGTTAGTCTGTCTATTTATAACATGTTCATTCATTCACTCACCGCGAAGTCTTGTTTTAGTGTCACACTGCAATTCTGAGCATTCTCCCTGTTTTCTTGTCTCTTGGTCTTTTTGGATTTCTTGCCTGTTTTGGATTACTCTTTTGCCTCTGACCCCTGCCTGCTTTGTTTGTTTTGTTTGTACGGACTGCCTGCCTGTGTTTTGACCTTGCCTGTTTTGGATTACCCCTTAATAAAACTGCTTTTGGATTCTCCACCTTCGTGTCTCGGAGCAGTTTCGTGACAGAAGACTTCGCCACATATGGATCGCCAGCAGTTGTCAGCAACCAGGCCCTGAGGAAGTTCCTTTCTTCGGTGTTCCAAGATGGCCAGCCTATTGAGAGGTATGCAAGGGACTTTTTGTCTTGCTGTCATCTGGGAACGTTAAATGACACCCAGCTCATGGACCTGTTTTTGAGTGGGCTGGATGATGATGTTGCTCAATTGATGCCGGAGGACTATACCGGCTGGACCCTAGAAGGGTATGTCGACCTAGCCCTCTCCTTGAGCGGTACGGCATTTACTGTGGGCTTGGCTGATGAAACACCCTGCAAGCTCACAGTACCCCCAGAGCCCTCACCACTGGCCGCGTCCAGTTCAGGGTCTTCACAGCTCCACGTCCAGTCTGCCCAGCCAGAGTCAGTTCACGTCTCGCCTGCCTGGCCTGGGAATCATCACGTCTTGCTAACCATCAAGCCAGCCACTGGATCGGTCTATGGACGTACAGGACCGGTTTCCAGCATGGCCGATCCCCCGCTTATGTCTGCACGCGCTGCCAAGAGGGCCATCGTTCAAAGGTTCAGTCCTGCCGAGCCAGACCCAGAGCTTCACGTCAGCCACGTCCAGCCAGAGCTTCACGTCAGCCACGTCCAGCCAGAGCTTCACGTCAGCCACGTCCAGCCAGAGCTTCACGTCAGCCACGTCCAGCCAGAGCTTCACGTCAGCCACGTCCAGCCAGAGTTTCACGTCAGCCACGTCCAGCCAGAGTTTCACGTCAGCCACGTCCAGCCAGAGACCGTCCAGCCAGAGACCGTCCAGCCAGAGACCGGTCCAGCCAGAGACAGGTCCAGCCAGAGACAGGTCCAGCCAGAGACAGGTCCAGCCAGAGACAGGTCCAGCCAGAGACAGGTCCAGCCAGAGACAGGTCCAGCCAGAGACCGTCCAGCCAGAGACCGTCCAGCCAGAGACCGTCCAGCCAGAGACCGTCCAGCCAGAGACCGTCCAGCCAGAGACCGTCCAGACAGAGACCGTCCAGCCAGTGTCTACGGACAAGATGGCTGAACCAGAGACTGTTCACGTCACTTCCTCCGAGCCAGTGTCTACGGACAAGATGGCCGCCTCCGAGCCAGTGTCTACGGACAAGATGGCCACCTCCGAGCCAGTGTCTACGGACAAGATGGCCGCCTCCGAGCCAGTGTCTACGGACAAGATGGCCGCCTTCGAGCCAGTGTCTACGGACAAGATGGCCGATCCAGAGTCTGTTCACGTCACTTCCTCCGAGCCAGTGTCTACGGACAAGATGGCTGAACCAGAGACTGTTCACGTCACGTCTGCCGATCCAGAGACTGTTCAAGTCACGTCTGCCGATCCAGAGACTGTTCAAGTCAAGTCTGCCGATCCAGAGACTGTTCAAGTCACGTCTGCCGATCCAGAGACTGTTCAAGTCACGTCTGCCGATCCAGAGACTGTTCAAGTCACGTCTGCCGATCCAGAGACTGTTCAAGTCACGTCTGCCGATCCAGAGACTGTTCAAGTCACGCCTGCCGATCCAGAGACTGTTCAAGTCACGCCTGAACCTGAACGCTCAGCGGAGCCGGTATCTGCTCCTGAACCAATGTTTGTTTCTGTGTTTGTGTCTGTCCTTGTGGCCGTTACTGTTCTGGTGTCTGTTCCTGAGCCAGAGCCAGTGTATGTTCCTGAGCCGGCGTCTGTTCCTGAACCCATTTTTGTTTCTGTGTTTGTGTCTGTCCTTGTGTTTGTTCCTGAGCCGGGTTCTGTTCCTGCGCCGTGGCCACCCGAGGGGTCTTCACCGCCGTGGCCGCCCGAGGGGTCTTCACCGCCGTGGCCGCCCGAGGGGTCTTCACCGCCGTGGCCGCCCGAGGGGTCTTCACCGCCCTGGCCGCCCGAGGGGTCTTCACCGCCCTGGCCGCCCGATGGGTCGTCTGCTTCGCCCTGGCCGCCCGATGGGTCGTCTGCTCCGCCCTGGTCGCCTGCACAGCCTGCTCCGCCCTGGTCGCCTCCACAGCCTGCTCCACCGCAGTCTCCAGGTCCTCTTCCGCTCCACGGGCCTGGCCCTCCATCCCGCCCCCAGGTCCGCCTCCGCTCCACCTCCCTCCTGGACAAGTTGAGGAGCGTCTGGAATCCGCTCCTTAAAGGGGGGGCTATGTAACGGTCACCAGCTGGAGTGCCCTTGAGAGCCACCAGAGGGCACTCCAGATAGGACTATTATCACTCACAAACTACATTTCCCATAACTCACTGCCCGGACTCACCATCACTTATCACTGATCACATTCACCTGTACCTCATTCACTGATTGCATTCACCTGTGTCTCATCCTGTTAGTCTGTCTATTTATACCATGTTCATTCATTCACTCACCACGAAGTCTTGTTTTAGTGTCACACTGCAATTCTGAGCATTCTCCCCGTTTTCTTGTCTCTTGGTCTTTTTGTATTTCTTGCCTGTTTTGGATTACTCTTTTGCCTCTGACCCCTGCCTGCTTTGTGTGTTTTGTTTGTACGGACTGCCTGCCTGTGTTTTGACCTTGCCTGTTTTGGATTACCCCTTAATAAAACTGCTTTTGGATTCTCCACCTTCGTGTCTCGGAGCAGTTTCGTGACAGTGTTAGTGTGGGGCTATTTTGAGCCTTGTTAGTGGTATTAACTAGCGATTTTTACTTATTCTATGCCCCATACACTAGCATTATAAACTAATCTGTGGTTAAACTAAAACTAACGTTAAAACTGGGTACATTCGACTATCATGAAAACGCATCCCAGAGAACGGTCGACTCGGTACCCATGTGTTATTAACCCCTAGGTTCATTTTTGGCCAGAATTGGTCTTTAATACTGATTTTCTGATTGTTTGCGTATACCATAAAATATCAGTGATTTATCTTTTAAAACAGCAATTATTTAAAAATAAAACTATTGTGTATTAATAATTATTTTTAATAATATGTTTTACAATAAAAATACAAAAAAAAATAATATTATAACGATTTTTGTAATAATAATGTTTTACATTAATTATGAACTAAATGCATGTGCACATTTTAAAGATGTGACACTAATTTTGCTAATGTTGGAAGCTCCTTCATCGTTTAGGAATCATCACTCGCTGGTTATGAGTTTTTGGAGTCATTTATAACTATAAGTGAGATTATATGTGTTATTATTTTCAAACCTGTCTGTAGCTCAATTGAGTGCCGATTCATGATCTAACATTTTTGATGGACCATAATTTATTAAAATGCAGGTCTTGTTTCTAAAATGAAAGCACAAGTATAGAGCTCCTTCTCCTATTAGCTTCTGATGGATTTACATTTCCTTTTGCTCAGCGTGAAATGGCACAGATTAGGACGTGGAGGGGATAGAGATACGCGGCCTGGAAAAGAGCTACGGAGATAGCAAACGCACTATGATGGAAGAAAAAGGGCTGATATGAGTATTGTGATGGGGGTTTAGAGATTGAGATAAAAGGGGAAAGGCCTAGTGTCTCAGATATTGAGACAAATGGGTTGATCTGTGGGATGTTGCAGAAAACCAGAAGACCCATAGTAGAAGGCAATTATTATTTGTTCTCCGCAAAATGAGCCGCAAGCTCTCTTCTCCTTCCCTGCCGACAGCCGTTGTGAACCAGAATCCCTCCAGGCTGAAGCAGCGCGCGCTAAAAATAGCCTGAAGGACGCCTAGCATTAGCGAGCTCACTGCAGATAACTAGCTAACCGCAACATATCAGGCCTTGGAGTCTCTGTTAGTTCTGCATTAAATCTGGGAGGAAAGTCTGAGTAAATTGATGATGGTTGGAGTTAATGAAGTCGTTAAATGTCCAATTAGCATGCGCTATGTATAGTCACTCGCTCTGTCTGTTTGTGCAAGCTCAGCCGGTGTTGTGAGAAAATTGTTTGTGTATCCTTGGGTGCCGTTTCCTCTGATACGGATTAAGTTTAGTGCGATAATATTTGCTGAAATGGCACTGTTAACGTGTATGTTTGCTGGACAAAGCCAAGCTACAATTGCAATTATAAAGTTAGTCATTTATTTTACATAATTTATTAATTTACATTTACATTTATGCATCTGCCAGCTTTTATCCAGAGCGACTTGCATTGTCACATTGCAAAGTGAACATTTGATCAATCATCTGACATGGTTAGCGCCATTAATCTAATGTTTGAGTTACAGGAGTTAGGTAGTTAGTTAGGTAGTTAGTTAGTTAGTTAGTTAGTTCATAATTTGTATACTACAAGACAATTAACATATTTACTGACATAACGCTTGAGACTTACTGATATAAAAATTATAATTAAACTTTATTTGGAGTACTTATTTATTGCACAAAACACATTTCTTAATATTTAGTTAGTTAGTTAGTTAGGTAATTTGTTCAGAGATTCACAAACTTTTTTGTCAGCTGACCTAAAGTATTTACCCCCTGATATTTCAATGATTTAACAATACATTTGCATATTCACTCTGATGACAATTAACGGTCATGTGACATGCATGTAAACATTATTTCCATTTTATATTGTATGATTTAATTAATTATTAGCTTCCCATCAATTCCTGAACCCCAGTTTGGGAAATTCTGAGTTAGTCAGTCAGACTTCACGAAAACAGATAGTCATAATAAAGTGTTACATCACATTTTAAGTTGTTCTAGTCTGACTGAAATCAAACTTTTACACTTTCAGAGTGTGTATAAACACACTCAGTGATTCTCCCAGGCCCAGTTTATACCTGATATCACATCACAAGTGGTCAGGAGAGACACTGTTTAAACACTTGTTCATGAACGAGCATATAAAGGCTTAAACACACACAAAAAAAAAGTATTTAAAAAAAATAGGCACATTGTTGCATCTTAAATATATGTGAATGTTAATGATTTTTTTTTTAATTTTGCAATATTTTTTATATTTTTTATTTATGTATTTATTTATTTAATAAAATAGCCTACATTTAGATTTTATTAATATTTTAATAAAAAAAAAAAACTTAAATGATTTTTAATTGTTTCAATGATTGTTTGTAATCAAATGCTTTTTTTAAACTATTACAGGTGAAACTCGAAAAACAGTTCATGCAACAGTTCATGTATTTCAGTAATTCAAATTAAAAGGTGAAACTAATATATTTCGTTTATATAACTATATTCATATGCATGATCATACTTTTCAGAGGGCCGACATTTCTGTATTTAAAATCCTTTTTTTATTGATTTCATGTAATATTCTAATTTTCTGAGATTTTGAATTTGGGGTTTTCATAAACTGTAAGCCATAATCATCAAAATTATAACTTTTGTACGATATTCTAATTTTCCGAGTTTCACCTGGATAAGCTAAAGCCCTTGAATATATAGCTCAGTGGATGATTGACAGGTGAGTCTGCGATCACTCATGGGCAGATTAGCATTTACAAATACCATGCGGTCACATGCATTTCTAGACCCCGTTTTGACCTGCAATGATCACCCGAGATGGATGTTAAGGCGTACAAATGTATAATAATCACTTTATTAGAGGAATGTCTTTACTGTCTTTTCCCTTTGAATGCATTCAGACCTCACTTATACCATTGCAGATTGTAATACCTGTTTAAATGTGTTGTGCTGCTGAAGCTGATCTCGTCTCTGTTGTTTTTCAAGGCAAACTCACAGTCTGGAAGCTAAATGCAGAATGCCAGATTCAATGGGATTGGATCCAATTTATTAGTAGGACAAGCTGCGGTCGGAAGGCAAATACAACAGGCTCTCCGTGTTCAATTCTTTATGCAAGACTCCCCAGACCGTGGATATTATCATGGGCCTCTATGGTGCATATGTTTCACTTTAAACCAGAGGTTAATGTGCCGAGAGAGAAGAATCATCAAATCATTTTATGGGAAGAGACAATGAAACTCTTTGGGAATACGTTGCGGTTGTTTTTTTGTGAAGATGTGGGACATGTTATGACAAAATATCAGTGTTAAATAGCATCTCTACGATGGTCCAGTGCCAGAGGATTGCATCGTGTGGATTTAATGTTCTCCCGCAGGCCCGTGTGGATTCAGATTTATCAAAGTTCAATGAAATATTGATGAGTCGGTATCAAGTTAACATTTGTGGACCTTCTGGAGCACTTTATTATGGATTCCTCTGTATTGTCTCAGCTAATGACTCTCTCTCTCTCCCGCTCTCTTTATTGGGAAACTGAACACTTGGATCGATATCCAGCTGATTAGCAAACATGGGGAGTGTGTTCTTGGGATCTGGAGATTAGGTCAAACAGGAGAGCCACCGGCAGAACATTGACTATCCCAATGCACTAAAACTTTCTGGATCTGCCGTATCAACAAGGATTGACGGTAAGGAACGTTTGAGAACTCAATATCTGACAACTGACTATGTGAAAGCAGCGCTAAACACACCGAGATAAATACTGTTCTTTTTTTTCCCTCCAATTGACCGTGGACGTATTTGTATGTGAAGTACACCTTCAGCCATCTCTGATTTTAATCATTTGATTTCAAGGAGAAAATAATAAATAAATAAAAAAATATGGGATGGAATTTTATGCTTTCATAGGTACTCTATGTGGATTTATAAAGAAATAAAGTATTTTTCTTCAAGGCTTGTGGAAAAGACTCATCATTAACACGTGATTTTTTTTTTTTTATCTGAAACTTTGATTATTTTCATAATGAAACATATTGAAAGGGTTTTTTCTTCCAGCGGGTCTTCAGGGCTGAGTGTAATGGAAGTTAACTCAAGCATACTGCAAATCATATGCTAGTGATTTTCAGTTTTATGCATTACTCATAATCTCAATATTCTAGAGAGAATATTTATCTTGTTGCACTATGGAGTGTCAAATGTTTACAAATGCATGGATTATTTTGTAGCCAAAGGCGTTTATGCTAATAGAGTGAAGCCGTAATGTCTCGCATCACCACATGATGTCACTGCACACACACTTGCTCATGTCCCGTCCGGAAACATTGGACTGATGACTTGCAGTTTTAAGATGCATGTGGTGCTCAAACGTCCTGATCATGGTACGTTACAGCATTATTATCAGCACTTTAAACTTTCTCAAGGGCTTTTAAACTGACAAAATAATTGCAGTATGCTCTTCCTTGTTTTGGTATTGGTTATATGATTGAATAGGAAGTAAATAGTAGGCTATGTATTTTTTACATTAACTCTTCATAGTATATGAAACTTTCTAGGTTTATTTTCTTTTGGTCATTTTCCTCCCAGAAGGAAAGACACACTTCATCTTATTTTACGTTTCTGTTATGATGACGGCAACAATCATGCGATACTCCTGCCGATACTAAAAGAGTTTCAATGAAAATCACAATGTTTGTGGATTCCTTTTGACTAATGCACCAGAGAGGTTAGAAATCATCATGATGTGGCTGGTTTTACCCACAATGCCTCAGTTTGTCGTTATAGGGCAGTTTATCAGAGTGAATGTGCCACACAGATGCCAGAGGCCATACAAAGGAGAATGATGCCTTCTGATAAACATGCAAATGAATGATAATGCTAAAATTACACAAATGTTGACCGCTACAGGGCAGTAGCTTCTCAAATCTTTCCAACACAGAGACACAGATGTTCTGAGAGACCATGCTCACTTCGGTGATACTTTCAACTTTTGCATCTTTTGTTGGTGAGATTGATGCCAGTTGCCAGATCTCAAGAAAAATCCTTTAATTCAATTATTTTTATGTATTTAATTATTTATTTATTTATTTTTAATCCAGTCTTTTCAATTATTATATTTTGTTTACAAATATAATTTAAATGCCTAAATACGTCTAAAAAAACTATATTTGTTTAATTTTTATTTTATAACAGGCAAATGTATTTTAAATAATTATATTATTTTACAAATTTAATTTAAGTGCCTGAATACATAGGAATTAATGAATACATCATGCATCCTTTATTTATTTATTTCAGGGAAAATGTCTCTTTAATATATATATAGGATATATATGTGTGTGTGTGTGTGTGTGTGTGTGTGTGTGTGTGTGTGTGTGTGTGTGTGTGAATTATGAATTAATAATGAATCTCTCTCTCTCTCTCTCTCTCTCTCTCTCTCTCTCTCTCTCTCTCTCTCTCTCTCTCTCTACCAAGCACTATTAGGCCCAAATATGCGGCTGTTTTCTGGATAAAACCCCCCAAAAAAGCAACCTGTGACTGACCGCATTTATAAACGCCTTCTAAGCAAGAACAAAGTCTCCCGAGTACGAGTTTCTTCTGTTTACACGCAGAGCTCTTCCCTTTCTCTCGCTGTCTCTGCATAATTGCGGCGACTCCCACACACAGCCGCGGTTCACAGTGTAATCTGATAAGAGTCTAAACAAGCTGGAATAAAGGAGAGTTTTCAACAGAGTGCGCCTGTCTTAATGCCATTAGCAAATCAATGCGTCTGATGATATGTTCAGCTTCATGCCTTCAGGTCATATTTCATGAAGATGGTGTGATGTTGCACATGTATTATTGTCATGTCTCATGAAGATGCCAGAGACTTGACTAAAGCTCTATTAACCCCATGATTAGTGAAGCTTTGTCAAACAGCTGGCGAAGTGTTTGCTTCTGCTGTTAATTAAACAGCAGATTGTAATTTTGAGGTGCTGTCGAAACGAGCCTGAAGATATTCAGCAAAACACGTTTCATATTGTGTCTTCTCAATTTAACATGGGGATATTGATTGGAAGCTGTGGATCGTTTTTGAAGCAATGGCTCGCCTCCAAATTCAAATCTGCTTCGCTGTTTATTGCGAACATAAGGGGCTGGTTTTTAATTATCTCATTTATTTATTTGCTGTGTGTGAAGTAAAAACAGTGTAACGTTTCAAATGCATCTCTGACTAGCTGTTTTGAACGTGTCTTAAAAGTGACTCGCTTACAATTTGCATACTGCACTTTAAAAAACCACCTTAAGAGACAAGTGAATGATTCAGTCAAAGATTTCAACAGTTTGGTGTTAGCATACCTCTAAGCTAACCTTACGCTCAAATATTTAGTAAAAACACTTCATTGTATATTAAGTACAATTAAGTGAAAAAATATATATAGTTTAAATTTATATTAATTAATTGCAATTAGTTAAACTTAGAGTGCTTTTTGCCTCACTTAAGTAGGACTTCAGGTCATATGTACATGTAATTTCATAATTATTTCAATCAATTTCACATCGTTTAAATTGCCTTGTCTATTTATTTTTTTTGTGGGGGTTTTTGCAAACATATGCTGCTATCTTCGATTGGTTTCCCAACTGAGGTTCTCACACAGTAATGATTACTATGAGCCTCACAGACGCAGATTAAGTCAGAGGGAACGCATTATCATGATTGTCTAGTGCCTGTTGCCTATATTTAGGAGAGTTTCCCCTTTCTACTTGGGACTTTCCCTTCTCTGTCAGCTCAGAAATCTAAACAGATACCCATCATGCACTGCACAAAGAGCCACACGCTCTGCTAATGCACACTAGGTGTTCCCTTTCCATTAAAATAAGTTCTTAAGAAAACAAATACAAAGTGCACTTTTTAATCTTAAAGAACTTGCTCTATGCAAGAAAACAAACTAAAGAGGATAAAGGCCAATGCAAGAAAGCATTAGTCATTTAATTGTTGATTATAGTCTAAGTTTGCCTATTGCTTTAATTGATTTTGCACTCTGAAGTCTTAGCGAAGTCGGCAAACTCATGCAGCATTTAGCAACTACAACAGAAACACTATCATTAAATATCGTGCAATGACCTTTAAGTGGAAATCATGCTAAAACACAGAAGATTAATTTTTCTCGAGTACTTACATCTGCTTCTCTTCATCCGCTGATTCTTCTCTTTCAGAGCTGGTGTTATTGTGAAAGTCAACAGTCTTTTAGAGGTGTCAATCTGGAGGCCTTTTAGAAACGGCAAATGCCAAAGCCATTACAGACCGAGTGCCAGGCCCAGTGGTGAGCTGTCTAATTGAGAAAAGCCTGGAGCAATCCCATCTCTCCACTTTATGTATTCATTTCTGTTGGGGAATTTTAGGCCTTTCCATTGTTCTGCCCTTGAAACTAATGTTCTGCTCTCAGAAGTGGCAATAGTCTCTTATGCTGCTGGTTGGCAGTTTGAACATGAGTTTTATGAGCTGTAATGTAATTGCTGGCTAAATATGCATATTCAATGTTAGTGTTAGTGAATTTGACTCTCAGTGAACCAAATGTTTTCATTCCGTCCACTGAAAAGATTTGTTCATAGACTGATTCTGACAAGTGACAAGTGAGTCTCCTTTTGACTTTTATGAGTGAGTCATTGAATCATTCAAACAACACTGTTGTTCACAACCGTAATAAGTGCTACAAGAATCAAAGCATTATTTGTCTGCCATTTTGTCTACTACTGTGCTTGATAAAGTAACATAAAAAAGTGGCCTGAAAAAAATGAATAGAGTTTCAATAACATCCTTACATAATTGTAACCATGTCATCAGTAATACATACGCATTCCTTTATTCTTGCTAAATGCAACAGATTTACACAATGAACTGAACCAACAATATGCTCTTTTTATCTTTATTAGTTTTATTAATGTTTTGAATTAGCTTTTAATTTTGTAATTTTTTAGTTTTCATGTTAATTTGAGTTTAATTTGTATTAATGTTTAGTCATTTTATTAGTTTATTTTTTAAATATTGTTATTTAGGTGTAATTTATTTTTATTTTTATTTTAGTTCTAGTTTAGTTTTATTTATTTCCAGTTGACAATATTAGTGCAGCAACTTTAGATTATTTCCAAGGCAACATTTCTAATTTCTGTTTAGTTTAAGTTTTTCAGCTAATATTTTTGTTTATTTTAATTTTCAAATAACAGAAATGTTTTTAATAGTATTCGTTATCGATAATAACCCTGCAGTCGGGGGGGAGAGGGGGATTGACCTCGTTTGTCAGGTCATTCATGGTCCAACATGTCCCTGTTCGTTTCATATGTTCGTGATTAATATGTCTAGAGCTGTCTTTGAATCTCTATTGTGTTTTTATGTGTGTGTACGGGTGACTTCTTTGATCTCAGCGCTCTCTAAATCCCCTCTGTCGCTCTGAAGGCTTAAAGGTCTCTCATGCTGTGGTGGTGACTGCTGGACGCAAACAGATCTTGAGTAATGAGAGCACTGAATTCAGCTGAGGGACTCACACTTCATTACAATCAACCAGCTGAAAGGAAAATGCTAAGGGTCAGGCTGAGTGAAAAAGATAATCGTATGTGTTAAAGTTCAAAATAACAGTTTGAGTCACATTGAAAGGTATAAGGTCACAATGAGATGTAAAAATGAGAAGTCATAACTACAAGAAATGGTAACAGCAACATTATTTGCAATGTTTTAAGTCAAATTGCAAGAATGATGTCAGCACATGCTGCACACTATATGATTTTTAATCGTAAGCGATTTTAAACCGTGGGAGACCACAGACATAAGAACGATTTCAGCCGATTTTTAACGTTATAATCCTCTGAACGCACACAATAGACCACACACCTGCCAACTGTAGTACAGACTTAACAGTGGCAATTCCACAGACACAAGATCTCACTGAAACTCACGTGATCAAACGTGATTTTAGAAGAAAAACAAACATGGAGGACGATGACGTCATCAGCTGGCTCTCCTGGTGTGTGTTCTGTTTCACAGCGGAATAAAAAAAAAGGAGAAAAACAATATGGGTGAAATCTTGGCTGTGAAGACATGGATTATACCGTACACTTTGCAGCGCGATTTAAAAGGATCCCAAATCATTAATATCAAACATGTTTATAAAATAATCGTAATGACACCAGTTGGTTGGTTACGACAAGCCTCGAATTTGGCAAAGCCTCTCTCTCATTGGGGGTGCAAATTGGGCCCAAAATCAGCTTAAAATATTCAAGTATGGCCAGTATTAGTGCGTAATTTAACATGAGGAAAATTTAAAGAGATGAAAATGCAAATTCTGTAATTTACTGACCCTCATGTTGTTCCAAATCCATAAGACTTGCATTCATCAAAACACGAATGAAGATATTTTCAATGATATCTGAGAGATGTTTATACCTCCATCTATTCACCCAAAACAATGTTTTAATCCAAGTCTTCTGAAGAGACATGATATTTTTATATGATGAACAGATTTAATTTAGATTTTAATTTACCTTTTATTCACATATAAACATTGATCAGTGAACAATGTTTACAGCATTTAAATTTGGTAGCACAACCTCAAGATATGTGAACCAATGAGGTTCATTCTCGTGTTACGCAGCGCGTTTGAATTTCTGCAAGAACCAATGAGGTTCATTCTCGAGTTACGCAGCGCGTTTGAATTTCTGCAAGAACCAATGAGGTTCATTCTCGTGTTACGCAGCACGATTGAGTTTCCGCAAGAACCAATGAGGTTCATTCTTGTGTTACGCAGCACGATTGAGTTTCCACAAGAACCAATAAGGTTCATTCTCGTGTTACGCAGCACGATTGAGTTTCCACAAGAACCAATGAGGTTCATTCTTGTGATACGCAGCACGATTGAGTTTCCACAAGAGCCAATGAGGTTCATTCTTGTGTTACGCAGCACGATTGAGTTTCCACAAGAACCAATGAGGTTCATTCTTATTTTACGCAGCACGATTGAGTTTCCGCAAGAACCAATGAGGTTCATTCTCGTGTTACGCAGCACGATTGAGTTTCCACAAGAACCAATGAGGTTCATTCTCGTGTTACGCAGCACGATTGAGTTTCCACAAGAGCCAATGAGGTTCATTCTCGTGTTACGCAGCACGATTGAGTTTCCACAAGAACCAATGAGGTTCATTCTTGTGTTACGCATCACGATTGAGTTTCCGCAAGAACCAATGAGGTTCATTCTCGTGTTACGCAGCACGATTGAGTTTCCGCAAGAACCAATGAGGTTCATTCTCGTGTTACGCAGCACGATTGAGTTTCCACAAGAACCAATGAGGTTCATTCTCGTGTTACGCAGCACGATTGAGTTTCCACAAGAACCAATGAGGTTCATTCTTGTGTTACGCAGCACGATTGAGTTTCCACAAGAACCAATGAGGTTCATTCTCGTTTTACGCAGCACGATTGAGTTTCCACAAGAGCCAATGAGGTTCATTCTTGTGTTACGCAGCACGATTGAGTTTCCACAAGAACCAATGAGGTTCATTCTCGTGTTACGCAGCACGATTGAGTTTCCGCAAGAACCAATGAGGTTCATTCTTGTGTTACGCAGCACGATTGAGTTTCCACAAGAACCAATGAGGTTCATTCTTGTGTTACGCAGCACGTTTGAGTTTCTGCAAGAACCAATGAGGTTCATTCTTGTTACGCAGCACGTTTGAGTTTCTGCAAGAACCAATGAGGTTCATTCTTGTGTTACGCGGCACGTTTGAGTTTCCACAAGAACCAATGAGGTTCATTCTTGTGTTACGCAGCACGTTTGAGTTTCTGCAAGAACCAATGAGGTTCATTCTTGTGTTACGCAGCACGTTTGAGTTTCTGCAAGAACCAATGAGGTTCATTCTCGTGTTACGCAGCACGTTTGAGTTTCTGCAAGAACCAATGAGGTTCATTCTCGTGTTACGCAGCACGACTGAGTTTCCGCAAGAACCAATGAGGTTCATTCTTGTGTTACGCAGCACGTTTGAGTTTCTGCAAGAACCAATGAGGTTCATTCTTGTGTTACGCAGCACGTTTGAGTTTCTGCAAGAACCAATGAGGTTCATTCTTGTGTTACGCAGCACATTTGAGTTTCCACAAGAACCAATGAGGTTCATTCTCGTGTTACGCAGCACGTTTGAGTTTCCACAAGAACCAATGAGGTTCATTCTCGTGTTACGCAGCACGTTTGAGTTTCCGCAAGAACCAATGAGGTTCATTCTCATGTTACGCAGCACGTTTGAGTTTCCGCAAGAACCAATGAGGTTCATTCTCGTGTTACGCAGCACATTTGAGTTTCCACAAGAACCAATGAGGTTCATTCTCGTGTTACGCAGCACGTTTCAGTTTCCGCAAGAACCAATGAGGTTCATTCTCATGTTACGCAGCACGTTTGAGTTTCCGCAAGAACCAATGAGGTTCATTCTCATGTTACGCAGCACGTTTGAGTTTCCACAAGAACCAATGAGGTTCATTCTCACGTTACGCAGGCCGTTTGAGTTTCTGCAAGAACCAGTGAGGTTCATTCTCATGTTACGCAGCACGTTTTGAGTTTCCGCAAGAACCAATGAGGTTCATTCTCGTGTTACGCAGCACGTTTGAGTTTCTGCAAGAACCAATGAGGTTCATTCTCATGTTACGCAGCACGTTTGAGTTTCCGCAAGAACCAATGAGGTTCATTCTCGTGTTACGCAGCACGTTTGAGTTTCCGCAAGAACCAATGAGGTTCATTCTCGTGTTACGCAGCACGTTTGAGTTTCCGCAAGAACCAATGAGGTTCATTCTCGTGTTACGCAGCACGTTTGAGTTTCTGCAAGAAACAATGAGGTTCATTCTCGTGTTACGCAGCACGTTTGAGTTTCTGCAAGAACCGATGAGGTTCATTCTTGTGTTACGCAGCACGTTTGAGTTTCTGCAAGAACCAATGAGGTTCATTCTCGTGTTACGCAGCACGATTGAGTTTCCGCAAGAACCAATGAGGTTCATTCTTGTGTTACGCAGCACGATTGAGTTTCCACAAGAACCAATAAGGTTCATTCTCGTGTTACGCAGCACGATTGAGTTTCCACAAGAACCAATGAGGTTCATTCTTGTGATACGCAGCACGATTGAGTTTCCACAAGAGCCAATGAGGTTCATTCTTGTGTTACGCAGCACGATTGAGTTTCCACAAGAACCAATGAGGTTCATTCTTATTTTACGCAGCACGATTGAGTTTCCGCAAGAACCAATGAGGTTCATTCTCGTGTTACGCAGCACGATTGAGTTTCCACAAGAACCAATGAGGTTCATTCTCGTGTTACGCAGCACGATTGAGTTTCCACAAGAGCCAATGAGGTTCATTCTCGTGTTACGCAGCACGATTGAGTTTCCACAAGAACCAATGAGGTTCATTCTTGTGTTACGCATCACGATTGAGTTTCCGCAAGAACCAATGAGGTTCATTCTCGTGTTACGCAGCACGATTGAGTTTCCGCAAGAACCAATGAGGTTCATTCTCGTGTTACGCAGCACGATTGAGTTTCCACAAGAACCAATGAGGTTCATTCTCGTGTTACGCAGCACGATTGAGTTTCCACAAGAACCAATGAGGTTCATTCTTGTGTTACGCAGCACGATTGAGTTTCCACAAGAACCAATGAGGTTCATTCTCGTTTTACGCAGCACGATTGAGTTTCCACAAGAGCCAATGAGGTTCATTCTTGTGTTACGCAGCACGATTGAGTTTCCACAAGAACCAATGAGGTTCATTCTCGTGTTACGCAGCACGATTGAGTTTCCGCAAGAACCAATGAGGTTCATTCTTGTGTTACGCAGCACGATTGAGTTTCCACAAGAACCAATGAGGTTCATTCTTGTGTTACGCAGCACGTTTGAGTTTCTGCAAGAACCAATGAGGTTCATTCTTGTGTTACGCAGCACGTTTGAGTTTCTGCAAGAACCAATGAGGTTCATTCTTGTTACGCAGCACGTTTGAGTTTCTGCAAGAACCAATGAGGTTCATTCTTGTGTTACGCGGCACGTTTGAGTTTCCACAAGAACCAATGAGGTTCATTCTTGTGTTACGCAGCACGTTTGAGTTTCTGCAAGAACCAATGAGGTTCATTCTTGTGTTACGCAGCACGTTTGAGTTTCTGCAAGAACCAATGAGGTTCATTCTCGTGTTACGCAGCACGTTTGAGTTTCTGCAAGAACCAATGAGGTTCATTCTCGTGTTACGCAGCACGACTGAGTTTCCGCAAGAACCAATGAGGTTCATTCTTGTGTTACGCAGCACGTTTGAGTTTCTGCAAGAACCAATGAGGTTCATTCTTGTGTTACGCAGCACGTTTGAGTTTCTGCAAGAACCAATGAGGTTCATTCTTGTGTTACGCAGCACATTTGAGTTTCCACAAGAACCAATGAGGTTCATTCTCGTGTTACGCAGCACGTTTGAGTTTCCACAAGAACCAATGAGGTTCATTCTCGTGTTACGCAGCACGTTTGAGTTTCCGCAAGAACCAATGAGGTTCATTCTCATGTTACGCAGCACGTTTGAGTTTCCGCAAGAACCAATGAGGTTCATTCTCGTGTTACGCAGCACATTTGAGTTTCCACAAGAACCAATGAGGTTCATTCTCGTGTTACGCAGCACGTTTGAGTTTCCGCAAGAACCAATGAGGTTCATTCTCATGTTACGCAGCACGTTTGAGTTTCCGCAAGAACCAATGAGGTTCATTCTCATGTTACGCAGCACGTTTGAGTTTCCACAAGAACCAATGAGGTTCATTCTCACGTTACGCAGCACGTTTGAGTTTCTGCAAGAACCAGTGAGGTTCATTCTCATGTTACGCAGCACGTTTTGAGTTTCCGCAAGAACCAATGAGGTTCATTCTCGTGTTACGCAGCACGTTTGAGTTTCTGCAAGAACCAATGAGGTTCATTCTCATGTTACGCAGCACGTTTGAGTTTCCGCAAGAACCAATGAGGTTCATTCTCGTGTTACGCAGCACGTTTGAGTTTCCGCAAGAACCAATGAGGTTCATTCTCGTGTTACGCAGCACGTTTGAGTTTCTGCAAGAAACAATGAGGTTCATTCTCGTGTTACGCAGCACGTTTGAGTTTCTGCAAGAACCAGTGAGGTTCATTCTCATGTTACGCAGCACGTTTTGAGTTTCCGCAAGAACCAATGAGGTTCATTCTCGTGTTACGCAGCACGTTTGAGTTTCTGCAAGAACCAATGAGGTTCATTCTCATGTTACGCAGCACGTTTGAGTTTCCGCAAGAACCAATGAGGTTCATTCTCGTGTTACGCAGCACGTTTGAGTTTCCGCAAGAACCAATGAGGTTCATTCTCGTGTTACGCAGCACGTTTGAGTTTCTGCAAGAAACAATGAGGTTCATTCTCGTGTTACGCAGCACGTTTGAGTTTCTGCAAGAACCGATGAGGTTCATTCTTGTGTTACGCAGCACGTTTGAGTTTCCGCAAGAAGCAATGAGGTTCATTCTCGTGTTACGCAGCACGTTTGACTTTCCGCAAGAACCAATGAGGTTCATTCTCGTGTTACGCAGCACGTTTGAGTTTCCGCAAGAACCAATGAGGTTCATTCTCGCGTTTCGCAGCACGTTTGAGTTTCCGCAAGAACCAATGAGGTTCATTCTCGTGTTACGCAGCACGTTTGAGTTTCCGCAAGGACCAATGAGGTTCATTCTCGTGTTACGCAGCACGTTTGAGTTTCCGCAAGGACCAATGAGGTTCATTCTCGTGTTACGCAGCACGTTTGAGCTTACGCAAGAACCAATGAGGTTCATTCTTGTGTTACGCAGCACGTTTGAGTTTCTGCAAGAACCAATGAGGTTCATTCTCGTGTTACGCAGCACGATTGAGTTTCCGCAAGAACCAATGAGGTTCATTATCGTGTAACGCAGCACGTTTGAGTTTCTGCAAGAACCAATGAGGTTCATTCTTGTGTTACGCAGCACATTTGAGTTTCCGCAAGAACCAATGAGGTTCATTCTCGTGTTACGCAGCACGTTTGAGTTTCCACAAGAACCAATGAGGTTCATTCTCGTGTTACGCAGCACGTTTGAGTTTCCGCAAGAACCAATGAGGTTCATTCTCATGTTACGCAGCACGTTTGAGTTTCTGCAAGAACCAATGAGGTTCATTCTCGTGTTACGCAGCACGTTTGAGTTTCTGCAAGAACCAATGAGGTTCATTCTCATGTTACGCAGCACGTTTGAGTTTCCACAAGAACCAATGAGGTTCATTCTCGTGTTACGCAGCATGTTTGAGTTTCCGCAAGAACCAATGAGGTTCATTCTCATGTTACGCAGCACGTTTGAGTTTCCGCAAGAACCAATGAGGTTCATTCTCGTGTTACGCAGCACGTTTGAGTTTCTGCAAGAACCAATGAGGTTCATTCTCATGTTACGCAGCACGTTTGAGTTTCCGCAAGAACCAATAAGGTTCATTCTCGTGTTACGCAGCACGTTTGAGCTTTTGTTTATGTTCGCTAATCAATGTTTATGTGAATAAAAGCCTAAATTGATTGATTCATAAGGATTGATCTTTATGAACGTTTTGGATGAATAGACTTTGAATAGTTGAAAAGTAAAACATGAGGGTGAGTAAATGATGACAGAATTTTTATTTGGGGGGGAAATATCCCTTTAAGAAACAGTCACAATGTGTCCTTATGTTTCGTGATGGATTTCACTGAGAGACTTGCTCAACAGTGAAAATACTGTTAGAAAATATATTTGAAACAAAGTTATGCAAAATACTGATAAAATAAATATTTATGGCGTGTAAATTGTCATAGTTTAAAATGTATTTTAAAACTTTGTGTGTAGCCGTCCTGAAATCACAGCTGACCGTCGTAAGTGTTCAAGTAGATTTCAAAACCTTCTGTATGTAGAATTCATTCCATCCAAAAATGCAATAGTCATCAATCTATATGTAAGTGCCTCAAACACAACATTTATCAGAAAAAAAGAAACCTAACTGAAATTCATTATCATCCCTACAAACAGCATAGGCACTCAAGAAATGTCAAAAAGGTTTTGTAATGAACTGAGAGAGCGCTGTATTGCTTCTGAACACATTTTTGAAGAGGAATACAGATGTATTTAACAAAAGCACTGTCATTTGTAGTGATTGCTTTTCATCCGTTAAATGTGAAAGAGAAACACACTCGCACAAACACAGACCTCTTTGTAAACATACGTTCATGCTCACTGTGAGTGTGTGTGTGTGTGTGTGTGTGTGTGTGTGTGTGTGTGTGTGTGTGTGTGTGTGTGTGTGTGTGTGTGTGTGTGTGTGTGTGTGTGTGTGTGTGTTTGTGGGGTGTTTTTTTTTTTTAAGTGTACTTAAGTGCGTTAAGGAACAATAAAGTGTGTATTTTATTATCTGCAAGAACGGATTTTTAAAATATACTTTTAAGTTTTGAAGTACACTACAAAGTGCACATTCGGTACAATTAAGCGCACTTCTTTTACACAAGGGACCTCTGCCACAAACTCAAAACATAACAAGGTACAAAACAAGATCAATCGTATTTTGGGGAATCAGAATATTGTTGGGTAATGACACTAATCTGAATATTGACACATTGCAATTACTGTCAGAATATTGATGTGCATGTAATGTAGTCTATGTTTGTTGCTGTACTTGCATTTTATATAGAAGCATAATCAGTCGAGTCATCATTCAGCTCTCAGATCAGTGGAACAGTGTTTTTTGCTCTTCCTGCGGTTCACTTTCCCCCCCGTGGAGCACCAGGTCTGACACCAGCAGTATTTTTAGGGTGTGTGTGTGTGTGAGTGTGAGTGTGTGTGTGTGTGTGTGTGTGTGTGTGTGTGTGTGTGTGTGTGTGTGTGTGTGTGTGTGTGTGTGTGTGTGTGTGTGTGTGAGTGTGTGTGTGAGTGTGTGAGTGAGTGTGAGTGTGTGTGAGTGTGTGTGTGAGTGTGAGTGTGAGTGTGAGTGTGAGTGTGAGTGTGTGTGTGTGTGTGTGTGTGTGTGTGTGTGTGCTGCCAGGGACTCCTCAGGCTAATGACCGCTAACAAGAGCAGATTCTGAGGCCCTTTAATGAGTCAAAGGGAAATGGCAGGCGCTGTCTGGCCTTCAGTTCATCAAGCGAACATGTTCAGTCGCTTCTATGGCCGAGTGCTCTAGGCTGTCTATACTTATCAAACGCCCTGCTTCAAATCAAAGAAAGTGTTTGTGTGTGTGCGAATGTCCATCTGGGTGAACATACGGGTGCTTGTGAGCTGTCAAACACTGTGGAGCATGAATTGACTAATTATTAAAAACGTACCGGTTTGACTTTATTTTGATGGTCCCTTTAACACATTCTTTTGTTTATAAGTAACATTGCACCTTCATGTCTACTAACTCCGTATTAGTAGAGTATTAGTAGACTGGTAGGGTTAGGGTTAGAATAAGTTGACATGTAGTTGCAAAGTTACTTATAGTCAGTAGAGTGTCTGTTGGAGGACCATCACAATAAAGAGTTAGCAGATATTAAGCAGACTGTACACTAATACTGTAATGAGAGTTAGTTAACATGTAGTTGCAAAGTTACTTATAGTTAACAGAATGTTCAAAAGGGACCATCAAAATAAAGTGTGCATAAAAAAGAATATCTAAAGTGAATAATTAACAACAAACCTTTGTACAATCAAGAGTAAAACACAAGGTCATATGAAAAATAAATAATTTCCTTTTCATTCAGGATTGAGTAACGAAAAAAAAAAAAACAGTAATTATGTAAATGAACTCACATTGCACAAAGTATAAGAGAATTTTTGTTTCGGTTCCCATACGCACTGAGAGGTGAGCGAGTGAAATGCTTTCTTTTGTGCCGAAGCGCTTGTGAATGACATGGACCGGCAGTAATGAAGGACTCTGATCGTGAAACAATGATAGCTTTTTCGTGGCTCTCCAGCTTTGTGTGAGGAAAGCTCTTTGAGTAACAGCCACATGCTTTGTGTCCTGAAATAGTATTTTAATGAATTGTGTAACCATCTATAACACGCTGGGATCCGTGCCGGACAAACCCTGCTAAGAGAATGAGTCTCCGCTCCACATGGGAAGGGTCACAGAGACCGGGTGTCACTCGCAGTCATACTGAGGGAATGAGGGAAGGGGAATACCATTTCATCTGATAAATGTCAACTATTTAGCAAGAATGAGATGACATTCTGAAAACATGCTAGGCCTAAAATTAACACTCGACAAATCAGAGCAAAATTAGGCATTGGCGAGTATATGATACCGTGTCAATCGCCAACTGTCTGGTAATTTTATAAATTCTAACATCGCAATGTTGTGAGAACATGAACGTGAATAAATGTGAACTACGCTCGGGTCAGTGATGCATTGTCATGAAAGTTTAAGAATTGCCTATTTAAATATTCAAGTGCATGAAGATGTGAAAGGAAACTAAATTCATTTCTTGGGAAGTTTAAAGTTAAAGAGTCTCAGACAGCGAGCGAATACTGAA
>JAPDVR010000005.1:54563003-54565503 GCA_026230005.1 Gila orcuttii | reverse complement strand
GGAATAATTCATATTTTTTGAATGTTTTTGAAAGGCTGCATATATTTGATAAAAATACAGTAATATTGTGAAATATTACCATTTAAAATATTTTTTTTCTATGTAGATATATTGTAAAAGTGTAATTTATTCCTGTCATTAAAGCTGAATTTTTAGCATCATTACTGTCACATGATCCTTCAGAAATCAGTATAATATGATGATTTGCTGCTCAGTTATTATCCTTTTTATTTTTTTTCTCTCTTTTGTTTTGGTGATTTCTGAAGGGTCATGTGACACTGAAGACTGGAGTAATGATGCTGAAAATTCAGCTTTAATCACAGGAATAAAATTAAATAAATTATTCCAAAATGTTGGCTGGTAATGCATACTCTATTCATAGCTAACATCAATGCAGTCTCTCTCTATATATTTTTTTTCTATTAAGATTTTTTTTCACCCACAGATAAGATAACTTTAATATATACAAACTGAAAAGTAACAATACATAAACCAGATTTTAGAAAGTGGAATAAAATTTAATTTTTATTTATTTTTGTTTTATTTTTCTCATGGACCCCACAGCGCCCCCTTGTGGCTCCCTGAGGCTTAAAATCCCTCAGCTACTGTATAGCAAAACCTCTCTATAAAATTATTTTGAAAAATCTGCTAATTTATGAACAACTTAAAAGGTCATGGAAATGCATCGGAAAAGGTATGGGAATTACACTGAACATTAATCTAATTTTCTTTATTCAGCAAAAATCTTAAAAATCCCTGTTTTAGCTCCTCTGTCAATAAGGAGTTGCATCATTAGAGTGAAATATGACATCATGCTTAAATACCTGAATCTAACAATCTGAATTCAACCTCCACATTCAGCCGTGAAAAACCTCCAGTGGGGAAAGGAGATCTGTAACTCAAGAGGCTGAAACAACATCAGGAAAGTGTGCAGGGAAAACCTGAATCCTGCAGGTGTCCCGAACACCTGAACCAATCCCGGCCGAACAAGCGGCCCCTGTGTCCCCTGGCCGTGTTTGCATGAGCCCGTCCAGGTGTGTAGTGGCGTTGCTCAGTCCGGACAGAAGGTTTAAAGCTGAAAAAGCCCAACGGTTGGGGGTTGGGGGTACAAACACTGTGCTTTGACTCTCTCCCACCACGCAAAAGGCATCATTGTGCGTGTCTCCCACTGGGACCGGCCTAAATGTCGCTTTTCAGCATTCAGACGCTCAATGGTGGACAGGCCAACTTGTTTTGGGGGTGGTTGTTTTAAAAGATTTATGTGAAGCCCCCTTTTTTCCCAGGACACATGGTAATGTCCAAAAGGCCCTTGGGGCAATTAGGCAACAGATAATTAACTTCATTGAAATGAATGTGTGAATGGGAGCTTTCTTCTGCTGCTGCTGTCCTTTTCTTGATTCTTCATCCATCATCAGCATAGCAATGTGACGAATCCAGCTTCTCAAACACATCTAGAGTTTAAGGGTCCAATACGAGTACCAGCTTGATGCTGAACTTTGTTGTGATTTACTCCAATGAAAATGGCAGGGAAATGGAGGAATTACTGGAGAGGTTGAGCAATCCAACCAGTTGGCGATATTTCCTAATTCTTAAATTATGCAATAAGACAAACACAGCAGAACAAAGCTTTTAAATGCTCAACATTGCAATATTTAAAGACTATTTGATCTAAGCAAAAAAAAAGGAGAACTGAAAACACTTGTCATTTCCTCATCAAAACAATAACAGTGAAGTTAAATCATTCGTCACCATAGTGACTTAATAAACAAAATTAAATTCACCAACCAAAATCCCTGAACATTAGAGAAGATTTACAACTGATCAGTTTCTTTTTAACAATGCCTGCATAAGAGGAAGTTATGGTCAAATCATATAACAATAGATGGGTTATGCCCTAACCGACTGTAACTGAAACCAAACCACTGTTAAACCAACATAATGGTTAGATGATTTTCAATAGTTTATTTACTTATTGAGTCAATTGTTAATAGAACTAAATTGGTACAATTGACTACAATTTTATATATACACTCACAGGCCACTTTATTAGGTACACCTTGCTAGTACCGGATTGGACCCGCTTTTGCCTGGCATTTTTAATGGCATTGATTTAACAAGGTGCTGGAAACATTCCTCTGAGATTCTGGTCCATATTGACATGAAAACATCACTCAGTTTCTGCAGATTTATCAGCTGCTCATCCATGATATGAATCTCCTGTTCCTCCATAAAGCTGCTCTGTTAGACTGAGATCTGGAGACTGTGGAGGCCGTTTGAGTTTAGTGAACTCACCGTCATGATCAAGAAACCAGTTTGAGATGATTTGAGCTTCATGACGTGTGTATTATCCTGCTTGAAGTATCCATCAGAAGATGGTCCACTGGGGTCGTAAAGGGATGGACATGGTCAGCATCAATACTCAGGTCGGCTGTGGCGTTTAAACGCTCAATTGGTACTAAGAGGCCCAAAGTGTGCTTTTAACAGGATGGATCCATGCTTT
>JAPDVR010000005.1:54410503-54558003 GCA_026230005.1 Gila orcuttii | reverse complement strand
GTCAGATTGTATGACACGAGCCCTGCGTAAAACCCAAAGCGTGACATCAGTTGTCATCTTAGGAGTTTGATCACGATTGACAGCTTTGACAGGCCATCAATCATATCACATTCTGACTTCCTCATTGACACATAAAACTGAAATGCTGCACAAACTCAAACTAGCCCTTGTGCTAATTGTTTTTTTTTTTTATCTCATATCATGTACAAACTTGGCACATTGCACATATTTGTTGTTCATTTTTAGGGCCCTATCTTGCACCCGGCGCAAATGACTTTGTACACTGACGCATGTATCATTCCTATTTTGCACCCGCGCAAAGCGGACTTTTCCCTCCACAGACACACGTCGGTTAACTAAGAAATACACTTGCGCTCCCCGGGGCGGTTCAGCGCAAAGAGTAATCCGGCGCAAACTTTCCCTCATGCTATTTTGCTGTTCTATAAAACAATTGCGCCACTGACCAGAAAAAACCTAGTCTAAAGTCAGTGGCGCGTTGCGCGTTGTTCATTATGCTATTTTAAGGGCGCTTGCTTGACCATAATGTATAGCGTGCACACCTCGCATACACTTTGATTCTCTAATCAACACAGATGCAGCAGTTTTTATTTTTGCAAATCATACATTATAACAAGGAAAAATATTACCACACGAGGGAAATCATTGTGGTGTTCATGAAGATGTGAAAAAATAGGCATAAATCTAGCTTATACATTTACCCAAATTTTTCAGGCAAATTGTAGTAATGACGGATCAGACCTGTTTGCCCAATACTGGCAAGACACATATGTATATAAGGACTCTGACAAATTAGTTTGTCCGTCAAGAACCAGGAGAAAAAAAATCTGAAGACTGCGAAATCACTTTTACCATAATGTAAGTACATTAAAAACCTTACTCTTTAACTTACCAGTTAAGTTAAGCTTTCTCATATTTATTTCTATTGATTTGGGTGGGTTTTTCCCATCCCCAATGTCACTTCTCTTTCTTTTACGGCCCTGACGAGAACATCGATCTCCTCGGCTGTGAACCGATTCTGAAGCGCGCCTGGTAAATGCGCCATAATAATAACAATCGTCTCAGGTTACGTATGTAACCCTGGTTCCCTGAGAGGGAACGAGACGCTGCGTTGAGACGCGGTGGGAACGCTCTGCGTGATTGCGTCGTGAAGCACGTGTATAATCAGTCCAATGGAAGAGCTAAACGTCATAGGCGGGTGACGTCATAGACCAGGAAGCTATAAAGCACCCCTGAAAACAGACCGCGACAGCTTCTGATAAGCCTGAAGCAAGTCGATCAGGGCATGCAGGAAGTATGGCAGGAGAACGCAGCGTCTCGTTCCCTCTCAGGGAACCAGGGTTACATACGTAACCTGAGACGTTCCCTTTCAAGGGAACTCGAGCTGCGTTGAGACGCGGTGGGAACCCCATACCCACTACGCCATAAAGACAAATGCCCGTTCTGTGTGAAGTCTTGCGCACACTAAGAAGCAAGCAACCTAGCCCCAGGAGTGGAGAGGTCTAAGTCATAAAATCTGACAAATGTATGTGGTGAGGACCAGCCTGCCGCATTACAAATATCCTGAAGGGAAACTCCCGAAATTAAAGCCTAGAGGCAGCCATACTTCTGTAGAATGGGCCTGAACAGCCATAGGGTGAAGGCTGTCCGGCCGCTTCATAAGCAAGTGAGATAGCCTCAACTACCCACTTGCTCATCATCTGTTTAGATGCAGGGCAACCTATCTTAGGTGACCCGAAGCAGACAAATAATTGTTCTGATATAAGCCACTGAGCAGCTCTGTGGACATATGCATCCAAAGCCCGGACAGGGCATAACAGATTAAGTTTTTCCTGATCTGGGGTATTAATGGTGGAGGACAGAAGGCCTGCAGCACAAATGACCCGCACATTCAGTAGGGACCTAGAGATACAACCTGACCTGGGGTGAAGAAATACTATCACCATACCAGGTGCAAATCCAAGTACGTGCAGGCCTCAGCCTCATGTACCACGGAGAAGACGAAACTAAGGATCTCTCCTCAGAGATAACCCAGCAAAGAAACATTCATTACAGAAAATCAAGTACTGTACCAACAGGGCAGAAACAAGATTCAGAAGGCGTTCTCTGCACCAGTCAGAGAACGGTTTCCATATCAATGCATATTTAGTCTTCTCGTGGAGGGAGCACTAGACTGGAGTATGGTCTCCAAGACCTCGGTCGAGAGACCTGAGTCTATGAGCTGGGCCCCCTCAGAGGCCGAGCCCACAGTATCCAGAGCTCCCAGGAGCAAAGATATCGGGAAATGCGTACAGTTGTAGCGTGAACCACACCTAATACATCACATCCAGTCCAAACGGAGCTGGATGCATGAGGGAGAACCACAAAGGGCAATGCATTGTACAAGCGATACGAAAGGTCGACTTGAGTTTGACCTAAGTTCTCCCTAAGAAGCTCCACCACCTCGGGGTGAAGTTTCCATTCCCCGGGCCACAGCCCCTGCCTCAACAGGATATCTGCTCTGATATACGAGACCATCAGTGTGTTGTCCGGACCCTTCACCGAGCAACCACTCATGATTGCCCCCGACTTGTGAGGGAAGCATCCGTCGATAGCATTATGCGTCGACAAGAAGCCCCCAACACTGGGCCTGGGCGAGGAACCAAGGTTCTTCCACATGACCGAGGCACGAAGGCATAGCCGCGTGACCTTGATCATGCGAAAACGGATTTCCCCTCGGAGAAAACCCCTTGGTCCTGAGGCACCACTGCAGGGGTCTCATGTACAGAAGGCCAAAGGTAACTACGTTGGACGCAACTGCCATGAGCCCCAACCAAAGGCCTTTCACCGAACGGCCACTCATGACCGCCCCCCATCCTGTGAGGGAAGCATCCGTCGATAGCGTGACGCGTCGACAAGAAGCCCCCAGCACTGGGCCCTGGGCGAGGAACCAAGGTTTCTTCCACATGACCGAGGCACGAAGGCATAGCCGCGTGACCTTGACCATGCGAAAACGGATTTCCCCTCGGAGAAAACCCCTTGGTCCCGAGCCACCACTGCAGGGGTCTCATGTACAGAAGGCCAAAAGTAACTACGTTGGACGCAACTACCATGAGCCCCAACAGTCTCAGAGACTGTTTGCAGTGAGTGACTGACCTAGTTTTAAATTCCTTTACGGCTGTGAGAATCGCAGAAATACGTGCAGGAGACAGACGTGCTTGCATTGTTGTCAAATCCCATAATACACCTAGAAAAGTGGTCCTCTGAGCTGGGAGGAGTACACTCTTTTGGTGTTGAGCCGCAACCCCAACCTCCTTATGTGGGACAGAACGACATCTCGATGTTGAACTGCCAAAAGCTCGGACTGAGCTAAAATCAACCAATCGTCGATTTAATTTAATACGCGAATGCCCTGGAATCTCAGAGGAGCCAGAGCTGCATCCACGCATATTGTAAAAGGTGCGGGGTGATAACCTAGGCCGAATGGAAGAACCCGATACTGGTATGCTTCGCCCCTGAAAGCAAACCTCAGGAACTTCCTGTGATGAGGATGGATAGATAAGTAAGCGTCCTTTAAGTCTATTGTGACAAACCAGTCCTCGGACTGAGTCTGTGACACAATCATATTTAGCGTAAGCATACTTTGAACTTAAGATTCTGAGACCTGCTGTTTAATTGACGCAGGTCTAGAGTAGGACGCAATCCCTCATCCTCTTTCGGAACAATGAAGTAATGGCAGTAAAACCCTGACTGTCTGCCGGGAGGAGGAACCCCTTCTACAGCTCCTTTTGCAGAAGTGTCAGTACTTCCTGCTCCATAACCAAAGCCTGCTCGGGGTACACCACAGTGGGGAGGACCCCTAGAAATCTGTGTGGACAAGAACTGAATTCTGAACCCCTTTTCTTTAGTGTGCAGGACCCACCGAGAAATATGTGGCAGTAGTTTCCACGCTGCCAGAAATTCTACTAGGGGAACCAGTCTCTCAAGACTGGCCTCTGGATTTGGTTGAACAGTCACTACGGTGCCCTGAAGCGGCGAACCGGCAGGGAACAACCGAACTGACCGTTCTACGACCCTCCTCGGAGGATCGTATGGGGACGCTGACACCTCGGTGCCCTGAACGGCGAACCGGCAGGGAACAACCGAACTGGCAGCGCTGCGACCCTCCTCAGAGAGTCGCACCCCAGAGGGCGCCGAGGAGAAACGGTTTCTCAAAACGGTCCCTGCCCCGGAGGAGCCCTCAGAAGCCTGATAGCCTCGTTTTTTTTTTGTTTTTTTTTACGACAGGACTTCCTGTCTAAACTTTATTAGAGATGACGACAGTCCTCAGATCTTGCCTACCTCTAAATAACTTAGTTCCTACGACCCTCCTCGGAGGATCATTGGAAAAAGCAGGCACCTCGGCACCCTGAAACGGCGAACCGGCAGGGAAACCGAACTGACTGCTCTACGACCCCCCTCGGAGGATCGTTTGGGGACACTGACACCTTGGTGCCCTGAACGGCGAACCGGCAGGAAAACCGAACTGGCAGTGCTGCGACCCTCCTCAGAGAGTCGCACCCCAGAGGGCGCCGAGGAGAAACGATTTCTCAAAACCATCCCTACCCCCGGAGGGGACCACCCTTTAGAAGCCTGATAGCCTCGGCGTCAGGGCTTCCTATTTGTCCAAGCTTTTTTTAGAGATAAAAACGTCCTCAGATCTTGCATATCTCTAACTGGCTAGACTGCTACCGCCACCCAAGTCCCCCGATTGTGGAGGAGCCCAAATGGCGATGCTCGTTTGCACTCAGTGCTGCGAGGAGCTTAGTAGACCGAGACTGCTCCGCCCAGCAGTCTCAGGAACATTAGATTGGTGAGGAAGAAACCTCTGGAACCCCGCTGAATGGTTTATTTCTTTGTTTTTTCTTTATTTTTAAATCAGAAATACGTATGTATATATATATATATATATATATATATATATATAAATATATCACTCCGTGGCCACCAGCAGGAAAACAACCGAACTGGCCGTGCTGCGACCCTCCTCAGAGAGTCGCCCCCCAGAGGACGCAGAGGAGAAACGATTTCTCGAAACCGTCCCTCCCAGTATAGTTTATCTCTTTCTTTGTTTTTGCACGACGCAATTCTCGAATAGCGTCAGTGCTGACAACCTCACATTCATCCATGTCCTTATAATTTACCCACCAGCGCTGGGTAACGTCGGGGTTAAAAATAATGACGCCGACTCGGGAGAGAGAAAGCTAGTAAGCGTCTCTTTAACCCGAGGCACTGTCATACCATGATACTTAATACCCATAGCCTTACTATAGTTAGACGTTTGGGCATTAAACACATAAAATAGAAACCGGCTTATTCCACGATCTCGACACCTCAGTGTGGTGTGGAGATAGGGAAAAAACGGCAGTCCCCGACGAGGAGGCTGAGATACCGAGTTTTTCTGTTTTTAGATATATTTCATCTAATAAACTCTTATACTCTCATAATGTTCAGCTGGCCAGAAAATATTTAACTAGCAACAGCACTAGATAAACCTCCTTTTAAAGCTCCTCTTTATTCAACAGAGTTATGAGCTGACTTATTTATTCATTTATTGAAAACTCAAACATCTGCCTTTTTCTAATATCTTTATTTGTTTTGTTCTCTTTTTCTAAACAAAACACTAACGATACCAATTCCTCGGAACTGGAAATCGCCAGCACTGGATCTGGCAGGTGAAAGCTGAGATAGGGCGAGGCCCGTCCCAACTCTCGCTGTCAGATCCGTTTGCGAACCCCAAAATGCGAGTCGCCGCCGTGCATCGGCAACAGCGGGACCCGCACGGGGAGCGCGAACCGAAACGTCCTCCTCGAAGAACGCCCGGCGGGAGCGGAGCGTCCTCACGGACAGCTTCTCGCAATGCTCACAGTCAGCCCCCTCGAGAACTGACTGTGGCATGCTCCACTCCCCATTAGTAACAAAAAGCTGATGTGTGTGTCCCCACCCGTGATATAACGTGGGCAGGGAACAACACAAAGCTGCTTGCTCTCTTTTGCCATAATATATATATATATTGCAACTTGACAGACAACAATAAATATGACAAGGACAGAATACACAGATCGCTTGCTGAAGGCGCAGAAGCTGTCGCGGTCTGTTTTCAGGGGTGCTTTATAGCTTCCTGGTCTATGACGTCACCCGCCTATGACGTCTAGCTCTTCCATTGGACTGATTATACACGTGCTTCACGACGCAATCACGCAGAGCGTTCCCACCGCGTCTCAACGCAGCTCGAGTTCCCTTGAAAGGGAACCGCCATGCAACATGCGCACCTGCTCTTAAAGGGTATGTTGGATGACGCTCTGATTGGTTTATTTCACGTAACGCCGAAACCACACCTATGAATAATGAAGCTATTTCAGACCAACCCCTTTTAAACTTGCGTCGGGCCCAAGAGTCATTTATCCCGCCGGGAAAATAGCAACAGCGCCGGGATCCGCCCACAAAGTTACTTGCGCTTTGCGCTTTGACACTTGCGTTTCAGATCGTTAAAATAGGGCCCTTAATCTTTGTTGTTGTACATTTTTATATTATTGTCAATTCCATATTTATATTTATATTGTCCATTCCATATTTATATATTTCTACATTTATTTATGTCAACTGTATTGTTTGTCTATGTGTAGCACCTTTTGATCAAAGCAAATTCCTCGTCGTATGTGTAAAACACTACTTGGCAATAAAGTCTGCCGTGTCTGGGTAACGGGGAATTTGCAATGTTTTCAGAGCAAAATCTGAATAAATGTAATAGTATGATCATATCACTAATTTACAATATTTAATACTGTAATTAACACAGATTATCAACTGAACATCTCTCACTTTTACGCACATAACGTGTAAAATTGCTAATAAAAAAAGAAAAGTTGTTTAAA
The DNA here is from genome assembly GCA_026230005.1 of Gila orcuttii. NCBI lineage: Eukaryota > Metazoa > Chordata > Actinopteri > Cypriniformes > Leuciscidae > Gila > Gila orcuttii. The sequence continues at coordinate 54,551,092 of JAPDVR010000005.1, read as the reverse complement.
TAAAGTATTCTCATCGCACCACATACAATCTGTTCTGTTCATTTAGAATGAGGCACACTAACATAAAATCAATGTTTAATTGCATTTCAAGTCACCTATGAAGTTTATTTCCTGAAAACGAATCTGAATAAAGCCTAAAAGTCGTCTATCTCATTCAGAGTCTGTTTCTTACCAGCAAAATGACTAGTGTATCCGCTAACTATCTCTCTGCGCTGCAGATTTGTCGTCTAAGCTGTGTTTTGATATCACAGACTGCGGAAACAAGAGCTACGCAATGAACCCTGCACCCAGGGAATAAAAAGAAAATACATATTAGAGGATATATTGAAACACAAACATGAGGTCACCACCATCGGCAGAGCTGAAATCTCAGAGCCGCTGCTGTTTGTTTTTACAGCGTGGACTTGCAGACGTAGACGCAGGTGAACATACATTACTTACTCATGCTAGTCTCGGGTGGCTATTCAAGGTATGTCATATTTGCAGCCAATGTTGATATTAGCCGAAATCCTCGCCGTAGGAGAACTGCAGTTAAAGCTGAGAGAACAGTTGTCGTGTGTGTGCAGAACTGTGACTAAACGCTACGCCGGCATGACTATTACACTTTCAAAAGAGCAGAAATGAACTCTCGGGAGGAAAGTTCAAACAGTGCATATTCAATTATATTTTACAACTTGAATAACCCTTTTTTTTTCTTCTGTGTTTTCCCTTTAAACCGAGAACTGAAATATACTCTGCATATAACTTACCAACGCTCTTGTGTTCATATGATGATAATAAACCTCATTTTGAGGTACTTCAAATCTTAAATGTATTTTTTTTTAAAACTACACCTGCAGATTATATAATATTAATGAAATAAAGGCCACTTAAGTGCACTTGAAGAGAGACACTTTCATGACTACACTGTAAAAGAACATATATCACCAATAATATATGACAACATATGTTTTTGCATTGCTTTAACTCATAAAAATAAAAAATAAGTTTTTTTAAATTGGATAAATTATACAAGATTCAACTAATTTTATGTCAGTTTAATGCAGTTTAAGTTAAAATGACTTAAACATCCAAGTTGATTGTACTTAAATTAGGCAGCAACTTTTTTTACAGTGCTTAACACACTTAAGAAATGCACTTTGCATTTAAGTTTTACTTTACATTTTAAATCAATAAGTTTTAATTGTTTGTCGTGTTTTAAACAAGTACACTTATTTTGATGTGTTGACTCATACTTAAGCACATGTAAAATACCTGATTATAATATTTTAAGCGTCCATTGCAACTTCATCATAAAAATATGTGTAATTACAAATATATCTAAATACATGACATGCAAGTTTCAATAGAAATGACATGTTTTAGTTTACCATAAATGCTTGTCATACTTTAAAAGTGTGCTAAAGTGTATGCTAAAGTAAAAAACAAAGGGAAACTGACCATAGAAGGAGTTCATTAGCTATACTTGTGGCATGACTGAGAATCCAGCATTCAAGTAAACTAAGAATATATATGTTGTCTCCTTATGTGCTTTTGTTTTTCATTATTTTGTTGGTTGTTTAGTATACAGACTTCTGCTAAACAAATCCATTTTAATGCAAATAAAACGTAACGTGAGAGTATCAGTTTGAGATTCTCATGCAATACTGTTAGCGGTATTGCAATACTGCAATACTGTTATCCATTGTATTCCTTTGTTTTAAAGATGATGTTTGTTTGCTTGCTTGCATTTTGTAAGGGAATATGAACATGAGATGAGATGATAATGAGAGGTCTGTCTGAACAGGAGATGAATGGAAAACCAGTGATTAGAAAACAAAGGCATGGAATGCATGCGGTCGGCTGGAAAGCTGCACTGATGCTTTAACATGCTGGTGTTTATAACGGTTAATAACGTGTTTATCAAGGAGACCCGTTTGCTGTGGCTTATCAGCTAACACAGGATTCAAACCGTGCCATTCGTAGGCTTTTGGAAGTCAAACTCTCTTTCACAACTTGCTCTCTCACTCTTTCACTATTCTGTCGTACATACAAACTCACATAGATCAACTTATCCTCCTTTCATTCGTCACAGTCACACAGGAACTGATTGAGCCTTATCTTTCTAAGATACACAGCTTTTGTTCTTCACATTCATTCTCTTTATCACATCAGTCAACAAGCTGTCCTCAGTTCTTCAAGGTAGGACAGAAGAAGGCTAAGGTGAGATTGGCACAATAACTGTATGTACTCAGCTGACTGGATTTATCTTCATTCATGCTTGTGCAGGAATTACTCATTACTCTTTAGCAAAGATGTCAAAACATGTCATTCCAACACTGATATTCAACCATATAGTCTCAATTAATAATCTCAATTAATCAGACACAAATAATATAGTAGCCACTTGATTTTATTTTTTGTTTTTACTTTATTATTAGAGAAAATTAGCAAATTATTAAATATAACTAATATTATATATAAAAATGTTTTATTATTAATATATATATATATATATATACACTAAACTTTTGAACGTTAGTGTATGTACGTATGTATTTATAGCACATAAGAGATGCATGAGTCTGAATCAGTCACTAAACACTGACGCTTCCTAATAATAAAAACACAATAAACATTTTTAAAACGCACTTTTGTGAAATATTTGCATTTGCATGGAGAAAAATGGCTGTATATCACGAAGTTATCAAAATAATTAAAAAAAAAATAGTTTCAAGTAATATATTATACATGTCATTAATAAAATATGTATTTATTCAAATATATAATATAATATAGTATGATATAATATAATAATATGAATGTACTTATTATCTTTGTGCCAGACAGAATCTGACCTTCTGGACAATAACTTTTTATTCCCCTGTAAACAGGATGTGACCATTTGATGTCCTTTCCATCTTCCTCTTTCCTCTTGTGTGTGAAGTGGAGAAGGAAGTACAGCGTGACCAGTGTTGCCCAAGACACACACACGCACACACACACACACATGCCCATACACACACAGTCACACACACCCTCGATCCTTAAAATAACACTGTACCAGCTGTCAAGAGAGACTTTAACAGCACAACAAACACCTCCAACAGACTCTGTGTGTGTGTGTGTGTGTGTGTGTGTGTGTGCGCGTGTGTACGTGCGTGTGTGCATGTGTGTGTGTGTGTGCGCGTGTGCGTGTTACTGATGACACCTTATTACACTGCACCTCTTGTGTAGCAGAATTGCCAGAGACATAAAACAAGATCTGGCTTCTGGGATTCCAGTTTTGGCATTGGGATCATTGTGTTTATCTCACCAAATGGCGAATTGCGTTTCTCTGTGTCTCTGTCAACATCTGAACAGGATAAAGTAACTGCAACTAAATCCTTATGCTGGAAATCACAGATCATACAGACAAGGCCGTAACCAGGGTTTGAAAATTAGTGAGGTCCGGGGCGTTGTGTAAAGAATTGTGCTATAATGGTTAGGCCATCGGACCCACATTCCCCCATGGACATTAAGAAATACATTAAGAGATTAGAAAGTAACTGCAACTAAATCTTTATGCTGGAAATCACAGATCATACAGATCATTGTCATGTCATCATATCAGTCACACCCCTTGTTTGAGTCCTTAAATAAGAGCACAATGTCTCAGTGTACAACGAGAGAAGAGGGGCGGATTTGTTTGTGATAAGCATATTATTGTAAGTTAACATTCACTTCTTTACTTAAAGGGATAGTTCACGCAAAAATGCAAATTGTGGAATCAATTACTCATCCAAACACAAATGACTTTTCCCCGTGGAGCACAAAAGGTTAATAGAAACCTTTGATTAATAGAAAGAACAGCATTTTTTTGAAACAGAAACATCTTGTAACATTATAAATGCATTTACTGTCAATTTTGATCAATTTAATGAATCCTTGCAGAATAAAAGTTTAATTTAACTTTTTGGAAATCATACTGACCCTAAACTTTTGAACGGTAGTGTATGTATTTATAGCACATAAGAGATGCATGAGTCTGAATCAGTCACTAAACACTGATGCTTCCTAATAATAAAAACACAATAAACATTTTTAAAATGCACTTTTGTGAAATATTTGCACGGCGAGAAATGGCTGTATATCACGAAGTTAACAAAATAATTCAGACATAAAATCTTATGGGAATCTCCCACAGAGTTATTAAAACTTTTATGGATTTTAAATAAGAAATAGTTATTTGAGCTATAATGTACCATTTCAAGTGATGTTTAATTAGAACCGCATGATTATTATTAGATTGCTGTTGATATGTGTGTCTTTAGGATGACATTCCATTGCACTGCCTTGGAAGGTCCATGAAGTCAATGAGGATTCACACTAACTAAAATCCCAAGAGAATCCCGGACACTTCCCAGCATCTCGCTCAACATCCATGCAAGGATTTCGGGCATCAGTGGGTTACAGCCAGCTGAAAACAAAAGAGAAGAAAGGATAATGCGCCGAGCGCAGGGAATGGATAAAAGGGGGTTTGCCGGAGCTTTTGTCTGGAGTCTGTCCTGCGTATATAACTCCAGCTTTCACTCCTCAACACGGACCATCCAGACCAGCTGCAGCTCACTCCCATAGCAACTCCGGCAACAACGTCATGTGACTTTTGTTTAGCGTGTTCAAATTGCATTTCACCTTAAACTGATCACAGACTGAAAAAAAAATGCATTTGTATTCATTTATGATTCCAACACAGTGCTTCTTCTAATTAAATCCGTATACGACACCATTAATCATAACCCCCAAGTTTTTCAGATTTGATTTCAACGTTGGGCCTTTCAGCAGAGCTACTGTTGGTTTCTTAGAGTAACATTAGCTCAAATCCCTCGCCGATGCTGCTAAAAGTGCCAGTTTAGAGGAGTTAGCGAGGACACGCTGATTCTGCACTGAAACAGCAGCATCTGTAAACACTGAAGCGTTCTCAGTCGTTCAGTCTCTTCACACATGGAAATGTGCTGTTGGAAATAAAGAGGGTGTGAATGGGCAGGTAAGAGGAAGCTCAGGAAATGTGTGTAAAGAAGAGTCATCAGTGCTTGCAGCCACACACACACACACATTTACATATGTGTGGAGCCAGTCAAACCCCAGATGGCTTGAGATGCCTTTTATTCGGCGGGATTAGTCACTTTCTAATGGGACAACCAGGAAAAACTTTTTATTCTTTGGGTGATGAATACTGAGTGTGTTGGAGGACTTCTCAAATTGATTATGAAACACAACGAATGTTCTGAAATATTAGTAAATAAATATTAGTTTTTCCCCTAAGAGTTATTGGTTTTATATTTATCTATTGGCTTTTTAGCTTAAAGTCAATATTTGTTATTTGCTATTAAATATCAGTAGGGATGCACAATGTATCTGTACCATATCAGTTAACAGCCCATATATATTTTTTTTTTTTGTTTTGTTTCATCACATCGGTTGGTATATCTAAATGGAAAAATTCTGGGAATTTATATTAAAAATCCAATTTTATTTTTGAATGTTAATTTCCCTTATTTTATTTAGATACTTTTGCCGTAATCTAACGCTGACATAAAGTTAATCTTCAAAACATGTTGTGGAAATGCACTTGTAGCATTCAAAATTATTTATTATTTGTTTTTAGTTTTATTTACACAAAATAGTATAGTAGGCTATATATATATATCAATCAATATATATATATATATATATATATATATAATTTATTATTATTATTATGTTGTTGATGTACAAAAAGTTATGTAGAATTGTATTATTGTAACGTAATAAATAAAAAATAAATAAATCAGATATTATGCATTACTGTATATTAATTCATAATATTTGATATTTTAATATTGTTGAATATTATATATATATATATATATATATATATATATATATATATATATATATATATATATATATATATATATATATATATATATATATATATATATATAATTATTTAATATGTATATTATTGATTTGTTATTTAATTATTATGTTACAATATTAAAATTCTACATTTTTACAAAAATAGTATAGAACGTTAATATTGTAACATAATAATTAAATAAATTTTATATATATATATATATATATATATATATATATATATATATATATATATATATATATATATACAATTTATTTTTTTATTATGTTAAAATATAAAAATTCTATACTATTTTTTGTAAATAAAACTAAAAACAAATAAATATTTTTAAATGCATTTTCACAACATAATGTATTGTTGAGATTCACAAAAAAAAAAAAATTTAATAGTGTTATTAAATATTGATTTTTTGAAGATTAACTTTGACGGCAAAGGTAATCTAAATGTATTATTTGATTATAATATCATATTACTTATTTTAATAACTTTGGCTTATTGATATGGGGCTGAATTTGAACATTGGTGTATGCCAGAATATTAGGGTCTTCTCATGGTCTCTGAGTCAGAGACTCAGTGTCTTTCTCAGCCGATGAAGTGTTCAGTTGAATCAATGTCCCAGTGGTCAGTGTGAAAGTATGTGTGTGGGAACTGTGTTCAGGACAGAGGACGTATACACTCGCATAGGGCCGCTTCTATAGACCCTCGTATTGATTTAGCAACGATTGGACCTATAACTGACCCACACCCCATTCACACCATAGCACAGAAAGAGTAACCCATCGTAACCTTCCCCCACTCCCGGCCAGACGTGTTTACGGCCAGAGCCGGGGAACCAGTCTTTGAGTCCCTTGTCTGGCATATGGAGCCCTGCAACAAAAGGGCCCTTGTGGAGAAAACACAAAGCAGGTCGAGCCGTTTCCAGAGGGGGTGAAGTCCGAGTAAAGCCCGGAGGAGAGTCTGAGGGGGAAGGAGACTCCTCTTCTGATGGGAACACATGCTGACTAACAGAAAGACATGTTACAACACGATATCAGTATCTGAATATGGATCAAAGAGATGTCGGCTGCTTTTGACCTCGAATGTGCACTTCACGTGTAAAGTATATGTTCTTCGCTCAGAGAAACGTTGAGATTTGTCAACAAGCTGTTTGGCATATTCAGTAACTGATTATGAACTGATGCATGTGAACAACAACATTTGGTTCATTTTAAATAGCAGTTTGCTACTGTGGAGATCGGGGCAAGTTGTCACGTAACACTCCTTGTGAAAAGAAGCACACTTTAGTATACTACTTAGGCTAATTATTATGGATTTAAAGTAGGCTACTTTAAAATAATGTACTTGAGTGTGAAATGAATGTAATGTAATGAATGTTATTTACAATAAAATTAAAATCTATTAGTTAAAATTTATATTAAATGCAATTATTTGCAATCATCTTTGTATATAAATTCACAATCATTCACATCATTTGCAATGATTATGTTTCATTTTACAAAAAGTCTACTCTCTTTAAGTGGCCTTATTTAATTAATATGATATTATCTGCAAGTACAGTATTTTAAAATATATAAGTGCACTTCTTTTCACAAATAATATTAGTTCAAACTATAAACTCTTTTTAACTTTTTAAAACATTTTGTGCTATTACTATTTGCATTTTTCAAATGCCATAAGCCTGATTCCGTTGTGACAACTTTCCTCATAAAGTGTTCAATGAACAATAACTTTTTTGTAGACGTCAGCTACAGAACACGCCTAACTAACTTTCTGAAATAACCAATAAACATTCACTGGAGTGAAGACTGTGACACTGAGGGCCCGATCTTGCACCCAGCGCAATTGACTTTGTACACCGACGCACAGCGGACTTTTCCCAACATTTGGTAAATTAGGGAATGAATTTGCGCTCCTGGGGCAATTCAGGAAAAGAGGAGGCATGTTCCGGCGCAAACGTTCCCTGGTGCTATTGTACAGTTTCAGAAAACAATCCCACCACAGACCAGGAGAAACCCAGTCTAAAGTCAGTGGCGCGTTATTCAGATGCTATTTTAAGGGCGCATGCTTGGCCATAATGTAGCGTGTGCACAACATACATACACTTTGCTTCTCTCATTTACATAGACGCAGTTCCCATTTTTGCAAACTATACATAATTACAAGGAAAAATATTACCACACGAGGGAAATCATTGTGGTGTCCATGAAGATGTGAAAAACAATAGGCATAAATCTAGCTTACACATTTACCCAAATTATTATACGCCTGTTTAACCGAAGCTAATTTGTCTGGGTTTCTCCTATCCACATACAATGCCACTTCTCTGTCTGTCAAGCAAATCCACCATCATAATAGCAATCCGCCATGGAACAAGCGGTCACAAAAGTCACTGAACATCTAAATGATAATTTAATAGCGTCTGAGGAGCTCAGAGGACATGTTTACCAGACGGGCCTCCTAAAACATGTTATTTCAGAACCACATTTCTGAGTGTGCCATTATCTGTCCTCATCCACAGACAACTATCACAATGACTTGGTGGAGAGAAAGAGAGAGAGAGAGAGAGAGAGAGAGAGAGGGACAGAGAGAGAGAGAGAACGAGAGAGGAGAGAGAGAGAGAGAGAGAGAGAGAGAGAGAGAGAGAGCGAGAGAGGAGAGAGAGAGAGAGAGAGAGAGAGAGAGAGAGAGGGACAGAGAGAGAGAGAGAGAGAGAACGAGAGAGAGAGAGAGAGAGAGAGAGAGAGAGAGAGAGAACGAGAGAGAACGAGAGAGAGAGAGAGAGAGAACGAGAGAGAACGAGAGAACGAGAGAGGAGAGAGAGAGAGAGAGAGAGAGAGAGAGAGAGAGAGAGAGAGAGAGCGAGAGAGAACGAGAGAGGAGAGAGAGAGAGAGAGAGAGAGAGAACGAGAGAGGAGAGAGAGAGAGAGAGAGAGAGAGAGAGAGAGAGAGAGAGAGAGAACGAGAGAGAACGAGAGAGAACGAGAGAGGAGAGAGAGAGAGAGAGAGAGAGAGAGAGAGAGAGAGAGAGAGAGAGAGAGAGAGAGAGAGAGAACGAGAGAGAGAGAGAGCTGGCCAAAACCTCACAGCTACAGTTTAACCTCCTAAACGGCTGCTGATAACCCACTTGTTTTTCTGCGTTATGTAAGACGTCTATAAGTAGACCAGAGACTTTCACATTCCTTCCTGTCTAAGATCAAAAAACGAGCAGATTTTACCCTTCTGTCTGGGATCAGTTTCACAAACGCCTTCGATAATTCACTTAGCTCAGATTAAGTGCCACAGTTTAATTCACAGTCTTGCCTATATGATAATAACTAATTAAAAGGAAATATATACACAACTGTTCAAAAGTTTGGAGTCGGTACGTTTTTGAAAGGAGTTTTTGCATTTTTGGGATAAAAACAAGAATTAAAAACAACTGTTTTCTATGTGAATAAGTGTAATTTATTCCTGTGATCAAAGCTGAATTTTCAGCATCATTACATCATTCAGTGTCACATGATCCTTCAGAAATCATGATGATTTGATGCTCAAGAAACATTATGATTATTATCAATGTTGAAAACAGTTGTGCTGCTTCAGATTTGTATATGTATCAATACTATATATATATATATATAGCCAGCATTTCTCACCAAGGAGCACAACACCAGTCCCAGGTTTCCAGAAGGCCTTTATTATTGTTCTTTTCTAAGCTTCTTTTCTAGTGAAAAGCCCATCGTTGTGCAATCTCCTCCATCTTCCCTAGTTTGTCTTTTGACACGAGTCTCAAAAGAAGTTATTCAGGCCCGCTGTGCACAATACCTGCAATTAAATCGGCACACACACTGAGAGTCTGAGTTCAGAATAAAAGACACAAGAGAATGTTGCATTAGTGTCTGATATCTAAAACAGTGCTTTCAAAGCCTAGTGTAGTATTTTGTACAAAGACAATAGGCTTTAATCTGGCTCACTTGCACTTTGTTGGAAACAAATAAAACCTGTGCTTTCAGTTGTGTATCTCCATGCCCAAATGTAACTGTTGCTGTCTTTATCAGTCACAGAAGAGCAAGTGCTCATAGCAGGATTGTGTGAGGTGTTGACGCTCCACTCTGTGATAAGACTTCATTGTGTGTTAAAGGGACAGTGCTGTCTTTTGACCATACTAATATTTGAAGTGTCTTGTTTCACAAGAGTTGATGTGGTGAGAACTTCTCGTGGTTTCTTTCCATTGTCCAGAATGATAAAGAAGGTAAAACTACCAGAAAAGTCAAATTAGAAACACAACCTAACTCCTCTACATATGTAAATGTTCATGCATAACAGATTTCAACCGTATCTTTCAAAGGAAGACGTTATCAAAACCTTACAATGAAAGTTAATGGGGTTCAATACAGCACTGGACCCAATTGACTTTCATTGTATAGACATTCTTCAAAACTTCTTCTTTTATGCATGTTTAAGACACAACATTTACTTTGACCTTCTGATGGCAGGATCAGAACTGCAATCTAACAGTCCGGTTATCAACAAACCGCTGTATAATCCTCACACTAAACCTTGCTGCTGGAAATCATTGACGCAAAATTGGTGATAATGGACTATTATGTACGGATGACTAATCGGTTTAATGCAGCTGAACGGTCTTGGATCTCTGTAATGAATTATGTCACTGCCTTGTTTTCATTCCCCTCGAGGGTTTCGCAGAGACTCCCACCCCTGTGAGGGCGATTTTGGGCTACGATTGCCCACTTGATTTGCCCCATCAAGTATGATGAGGTGTCACGCAATGACATAATGACGGTAGTGAAAATGGCCTCAGGTTAGGAGTCATTTACAGCTGAATACAACATATAGAGGATAGATGCTAATATTCATTTCAATGTTGCAGACACAGAACCCAATGTTATCTTGAGAAGCAAAGCCTATTCTGAGAGATTTTAGTTCAAATATTTACATAAACGTTCAAGGATTTTTCAGCGAATTGTAAGATAAAGGCTCAAATTAAAGGCCGGTTTGAGTTCATGCAAGACTGATAAAACTATTTTCTCAAAACAATAGCTCTGACACAAATGGTTACTTTGAAACTTTTAATATGCTCATAAATCCAGTATTATTATAATATATGTATCATTGATACACTGTAGTTTTTAATTCATATTTTGAATTAAAAGTTCAAAAACTAAAATTTTATTTTAGTTTAAGTTTTTGTAATTTAGCTGTTTTTGACATTTTTATTAGTTTTACTAATTTGTATTTCAGTTTTACTTTTGCTTAGTTATTTTAGTAGTTAAAGTGTAAATGAGAAATGTTGTCTTGGCCACTAACTGAAATAAAAAAAGTTCAGTTTTTAAGTTTAACCTGTAAGAAAGGTTACCTAAAGGAATTTAGTTACCTAATAACCCTGTTTAGAGCTATTCCAGAAGTAAACTAAACTTTTTTCATGTAGATCCAGCCATTTTTTAAATAATTTACACCTCATCTGAGATGCACTAAAGTTTGCTCTTTTGTGAAGCCCTACACAGGACTCAAGCAAACGTCCCTCACTCTTACAGGGGCGTGAACCGAACTCTAAGACACGCCTCTTCAGAAGGTGGGCGGGGTTAGAAGTTTCTGCTTATAAAATGAGATTCCAACAGTGTGGTTGTAACAGAAGCAGAACTTGACATCAGTTGTTGAGCAGTTCAACAGATCCTAAACTGCGCATAAAGAATCACAACCAGGCATCTCGAAAATGCCGTCAAATTTCCTCACACCCTTCCTTGAGTTGGATGATGAATTTTGCAAGGTAAGAATATGAACTTTGTTTCTTGAACTTAAAAGTTAAGCATTTAAACAGCACTCAAATCATTCAGTCATAATTTACTCAATGCAATGTTGGTTTACACTTTATTTTAAGGTGTCTTTGTTACAGTGTAATTACATATTTAAGTACTGAGTAATATTAAGCAACTACATGTACTTACTATAGGATTAGGATTCAGTTGATGGTTAGTTACATGTAATTATGCATAATTTACTGTTATTACTATGGTAAGTACATGTAACAAGGACACTGTAAAATTAAGTATTACCCAATGTTGTTTCAAGTCTGGGTGACTTTCTTTCTTCTGTTGAAAACCAAAAAAAAGTATTTTTTGTACATGCAATGTACGTCAATGGGATCTAATGTTATTTTGGGTCAAAATGACAACCCGAATCATTCTTTTGTGTGACGATACCCTTCAATGGTTTGTGTTTCTTCATGCATTTAGTTCTGAAACTTGTGCACAACAAGTATACTGAAGTCTCTCTCTCTCTGTGTTCCCAGAGTTTCCGCGGTATTGACCTCACAGATGCCACACAGAAACAGCGTGTGGTGGGATTCCAGCGCAGACACTCCTTGTGCCCGGTGACTCTTCCCAACTCCAAATTCAACAGCAACGAGAGCAACCCGTGGCCTTTGCCGGCCATCAACCAGCCCTGGATCCGCGAGCAGAAGCATCAGCTGCCCCGCTCCTCCCTGAACCAGATCCCCTTCAGAGTGGACCGGTCCGTGAGCATGATCGAGGGTCATGTGAACGCTTGCGAGAGCCCGACGGCTTGCTCTCTTCCTCCACCGCCCGGCCTAAACATCAGCAACAGCTCCCTGTCCTCCCCGAAGTCTGCGCCCATGTCCACTCGCTACAAGACGGAGCTCTGCCGGACGTACGAGGAAAGCGGCACCTGCAAGTATGGGTCCAAATGCCAATTCGCACACGGCATGGACGAGCTACGAGGCCTCAACCGGCATCCCAAATACAAGACCGAACCGTGTCGCACCTTCCACACCATCGGCTTCTGCCCCTACGGCGCCCGCTGCCACTTCATACACAACGCAGACGAGCAACAAGGCGTTTCAGACAACACATACACACACACACACGTAGAGAAGAGCATCCGAGAGCGACCGCAGTTGCTCCGCCAGAGCGTGAGCTTCAGCGGCTTCTCCTCGCAATGCCCAACTCTCGGTTCGCAACGTCAAACTCTCGGTGGTTTTCACGCCGTCCCGGACGCCTTGGCCTTCTCCCGATCCTCGTCTGTATCCCCGCCTCCGTCCACAGGGAGTCCCGACCTGCTCTCTCCTCTGTTCCCCGAGCCCGGCACCTTAAAGCACGGCCACCCGTTCACAGATCTAGGAGCAAACGGGAGCTTCTATGCCATCAGCGACTCGGAGAGCGTGCGAAACCTTGCGTACGCGCTCACATCAGCTCTGCAGAGGAGCGCTTCTGCGGACTCGCTCTCGGACCAGGACGACTACACCAGCTCCAGCAGTCTGAGCGACTGCGACTCTCCCGGGATCGAGGGCAAGCGTCTGCCCATCTTCAGCCGTCTGTCTGTCTCAGACGACTAGAACGCATTACCTGTGCATATTGTGCATGCTCACTCGTGCAGATGTTTCTCTGCACTTGATTCATAGGAGTGATAGTTCATGAACTTTGTTGGCAATGTATACTGTTGTATACCCAGTTCGAAAGTGCAGTGGGAACTTCACTTTAGGTTTGTTTGTATCGGGAATTGTTCTGCAGTGTTTTGTCTGTAGGATGAACTTTCCCAAGACGCCTATTTGTAGTCTAACCAAAGCCGAGCAACTTAGAGTATATACATCTAGTGTAACGTCTAACCCGCTCCCTGAACATACATAATGTAGCCTTTAGTTAAGGCATTTTTAAATGGACAGTGTTACTGAGTAGTTTAACCTAGTTCTTTAAAAAAAAAAAAAAAAAAACTATTTATTGCTTTTTTTGTATTATGCATTGCTTGCAGTTGTGTTTTGTATGCATTTCGAAGAAGGAACAATGTAGATAAGGCTTTTTTGTTTGTTTCTTTGAGCCCATTTGTCTGCTTTGCACGAGCTATCTCTTAGCTTTAATGAAGACCAGCTGCACAGAGTCTCAGGATCATTTTAAAGTGTTATTGACACACACCACTGTCCTGTATCAGTCCTTCTCAATAATAACAGTCAGATATCCACAAGGAAGAGTCAAAAATGTTCATATGCAAGCCAACATGAATGTGAAAATAACAATGTACCGGAAATAAGTCAAGTTGTACCATGGCCTTCGTCTTTTGCACTCTTATCTTTTATTTAAGAGGCGAAATTTGTCATTTGCAAATAACATGTGAGTTATATATAACTTTGAGTTATGATGTCCGTAGGTTGTGTTTTATTATTATTATTGATGTTTTTTTCTCATCCTTTTGCCTTGTGAAAAGACACGCTTTTGCCTTTTGTTAACTTAAAACTTATTTATTTTGTTTTTTCGAAGTGGGAAAACAGTATATTGTGTTGTGCTTTCGTTTCATGTTTGTTTATATATAATTTAAATGAACTGTTTACATTCCATGGGACGCTAAAGCCCATTTTCATTATAATATATTGTTTTAAAATAAACTTTCAAGGGAACAAAAGATCATTTGCCTCCTTCCTTTGCATTACTTTTCTTCTAATCAACCCCGGTGAAGCTTCTCAAGCTTTGCTTATAACAAGTAGTTGCATGTGAATTAATTTTAAACACAACTCCAATCCGGTTGAATGCTGCTCCTTCCATCTGCCTCCTCGAAAGAAAGAAAAATGCATACTTGACAGCTCTTTTAATTATTCAAGCTGAAAACACACACAAAGGACAAGTGAACAGATGAAGGCTTTTGTGTGTTGCTTTGCTCATTGTTCCTGCATTTGTGCATGGAAGACTAAGAAACATCCCACTGTCACACACGGTCATGGACAATAGCCAAAGGTCTCGCAGCCTTTCACTGAGACCAGGCCGGGCAGTAAATGAAATGCAGGGGCATTTCTCACATCAGGGCTCCTTTGTGAGCCGACTCTCCCCTTTCTTAACAACATCTGTATGCTAATGGCGCGGCAGAAGGGAGGAGTGATTTGCAAGTCTATTGCAGAGCGGTGGGTCTTCGGAGCAGCTTACCAGACACTGCTGGGTACACAAATGCAACCGAGACTGGGGTGGGGTGGGGGTTATCTGGATACCCTAATCACTTAAACTCCACAATCCATGATTTCACTCTTTACGCTCTTAGTTCAGATCCCCACAGTCTGACAACCACTTCCACAATCCTTCCATGTCAACATCCCAATAGACTCTGGTGTGTTTTTAAGCGCTGATATCTACTTCCTACAAATCTCTGTAATCCCTGCTACAGACTGTGTGATTTCGGCAATGCTAAAAGATCATTACAAATCAATGAATGAGGCATTTACAGGTGAAACTCGAAAAATTTGAATATCGTGCAACAGTTCATGTATTTCACTAATTCAAATTAAAAGGTGAAACTAAGTATATATAACTATATGCATAATTATACTTTTCAGAGGGCCGACATTTCTGTATTTAAAATCCTTTTTTTTTTGTTGATTTCATGTAATATTCAAATTTTCGGAGATTTTGAATTTGGGGTTTTTATAAGCTGTAAGCCATAATCATCAAATATATAACTTTTGCACGATATTCAAATTTTTCGAGTTTCACCTGTAAATAGCGCTTTCATATGTACTACTGTACACCCAAAGCGCTTTACAATCATATCAGGGGATCTCTCCTTAACCACCACCAGATCACACTGTACAACATGGATATAATAAACTTACCACTAATAAACAACCACTTCCATAATCCTTCCATTTTAACATAGACTGGTGTGTTATGTTTTTAAGCGTCGATATCTACTCTGAATCTTTCCTACAAATAACAAATAATAAAAATAAGTAAATAGTTAAATAGTTTATTTTTTTTTAAGTATGAGAACCAACTCAGTGGACAGATGCACATATTCCTTAAAATATTTAACTTATTATTTAAAGCTGCAGTCCGTATCTTTTCCTCTTTGTCGCCATCCCTGTTCGAAATCTGTAATTGCAGTTTTTCGCGGAATTATAAACTTTACGTGAGTTGTACATCGGCATGAAACAGCGCGGATATTTCCATTTAGAATCACACAATCTACTTTTTGGAAGTATAGTATGACCAACATAAGAATTTTCACCGGAAAATGTCATCTGAACAAGTAAGTAACATCCACTTTTGTTCTGATCAACTAAGGGGGAAAAAAGCATAACATCTTACGACAGGAAAATTTTCTCTTTACCGATCCGATTCAGCCCCAATGCTTGGCAACGGAGAAGGCGGGTTTGGTTTTCTTGGAGTAGAAGTGAATTGCTCCCCCTCATAGCTAGCACAAAATAATTAATATTTACCATAATAGCAAAACGAAAAAAGCCACAACAAAGGAAACTCCGTAACTGTGTGAATTAAGTGAACAAGTGCTACTGTTACACGATTGAACTATTAAAAATTCTGACCTGTCCAGCAGAAAAAAGCCGTCTCTGCGTCCGTTTTGAACCCCTTCAATCACGGAGTTCACGCCACCTTTCAAAAGCCCTGCCGATGTTTATCCTTGTTTTCGCGTAGGCCCGGTTGTAGTCTCTTTTTAACACTCCGAAGTCCAAATTCTTTTGGGTTTTACAACTGGTGAATCTCCAGTTGCACTGGTGATTGTCGTTTGAACCTTTCTGGATCCGCCATAAGTTTAATTATTTAAAGTGCTGTGAGAAAAGGCTAAAAATTTCCACCTCCAACATCCTCACACGCAATATAGCCTACTAGCCAAGACTCCTTCTCTATGTGTACAGATGTGACGTAATGACGCAAAGACATGCTCGAATTTCCCGCGGAAATCCACCAGAACTACTGGAATTAAAATCATTATTACAAGCTAACCGTTTTGAATCGAGCTAAGGCAAGAAGATATTTTTGAACACTGGTTGGTTATGTTTTTTATTATTATTATTATTTTGGATAATTTTTAACCCAAAAAAGTTACGGACTGGAGCTTTAATAATAAGAAAATAACACAATGACACTTCAGGGCAGTTTCATTCAGAATCCCAGCTTTTTTTGTTGCTACAGACTGTGCGATTTCAGCAATCCTACAAGATCATTACAAATCTAATAAACGTGGATACGACATGTGTAGATTGTACGATAATGAAACCTTGAATCGTAGGCTATGACGCAAGTTAATATAGAAGAATCATCAACATGCGCTGAAATAGAGCAAGATGAATCGCACTTTGGCAATTGTGATTTTTATGTGGACGAGGAAGTGAAACAGGAGATCATGGATCGGGAAAAGACGCCAACTTGGGATGCCAATTTTGTATATGGAGCTTGAGTAAAGTCATTTTAAGTTCTAGTGCAATGTCGAGTTGATCAATATGCCATTTCATGTTGCATTTTTATCCAGTAGATGTAGGTCGTAACAGCAAACACACTGTGAGATGATCATACTGAATTTTTGATACTGTCAGAAAAGGATCTCAGGCTATCTTTGGTCTCACGTACAACGTTTAGGAGACATGATCACAGAAATCTCCACGAATGCTCATCTTTCGTCTGGGACAGCCCAACATCTCACAGTGTGTGCCGGGCTTTCAAGGGCAACTCACAAAACACACTTAGTTTGAAGCTACTGCCACCTTGTGGTTCATATGTGGAAAAACACAGGCTCTGTCTGGGATATTCATTAGGTTGGGAAAGCTGCAATATTCCTTTGGGCATCAATTACAGTTTTTTTCAAATTGCTTAGACACTAAAAGTGGTACTTGAGGCTCACTCAGTGTAACTATTCACTCATGTACCGAATCTTCAGACCAAAACTGCAAAACTACAAGCACATTATACGCTTTACACTCAGGTTGCTATTGTAAAAAAAAACCTTTTTGCAAAACTGTAAAAACACACTTCTCTACATTAGACATATCACTCAAAACTAACAGCTCTTTTCATTTGGGAAACACTGCCATTTAAATGCCACAATAATTTACTGATGACTTACAGCCAACGATCATGTGTGGAAACACTTATACATAAATCGATCACTTAGAAATCAAAACTCAGTGTTTAGAGGAAGAAAAAAATGAGTGTTAACCCCTTGAATATCTGTTTAAAGTGTAAATATAGTTCCCTTTCGTTGTCACTCCGAGTTACGTCGGATGACGACGAATGGGGTTTCGCTTAGAAAGCCTACCAACTTCGAGTATTACAAAACGAGCCAATGGCAAAGAAATGCCATGGGTCTGCGGAATTTGCATGACGTAACTCCGCCCCACCTCGTGGGTATAAAGGAGGAAGTCCGCAACAGCAGTTTATGTTTTCGCTTCGGAGCCAAGTGTATTCTTCTCTCCACAAGCCATCTCTGAATTGTAAGCTTTACAAACGAGTACCTCGAGTGTTGGTGTGACGGCGA
Source organism: Gila orcuttii (assembly GCA_026230005.1). Taxonomy (NCBI): domain Eukaryota; kingdom Metazoa; phylum Chordata; class Actinopteri; order Cypriniformes; family Leuciscidae; genus Gila; species Gila orcuttii. The sequence goes on along the minus strand of JAPDVR010000005.1, from coordinate 54,532,950 downwards.
TCTACGGCGAGCGCGTGCTTCCTGCTGATCTGTTGCAGTGGTCTGCCAGTCGGTGCGTGTCTCCCCGGGTGCTTCAACACTTGAGTTTTCTCTCACTAAAAGAGCTCGCACGCGGCACGTCTTTTTAAAGACGGCTCGCCCATGCATTTAAAAAAAAAATGAATGGTGCGCAGCTTGGTATCGGACTCTGATGGGCACGAGCGTTGTCTGGTATGTTTGGGCTTGATCATGCTAGAGCAGCGCTCGTGGATGACTCATGTTTTCTCCGTGGAAACATGATCATCGCGTCATGTAGGTCGAGACTCGGTGAACTCATATGAGTGAGAGTCCCCTCATCCACCCCCCGATCTTTGGCTGGTGGCCAGGGTGACCTGAGGGTTACGGTCTGGAACAAGGCGCCGACTATGTGTCCACGACCCCAGCCCCCCTCTTCAATGACGGTGCCCGCTAGTGAACAGGTGATTCCCACGGGTCTACCAAAAAAAAAAAAAAAAAAAAAAAAAAAATGGTGGCCCGTGTGTTTCATTTGAAGCTACAGAGGATGATATTATGTTTGTAGCAGCTTCACTAGGTGGGTTTGATTTTCCTGGAAGTGACGACTCGTCGAGTCTGATCCGGAGATGATGGCCATGCTTTCCCGGGACGATTGGGTTTTTGGGTGAGGCCGCCGATCCTCGTCCACGGCAAACCCCAATACCGTTCTTCCCAGACGTGCATGATGAGATCAGGGACCATTCGCTGATCTCATCCGCCTTTCCTCCCCTCGATGGGGCCGCTGCCCGTGGGTACACTGGGGTTCCCCCGGCTGAACACTCTGTTGCGATGCTATGTGTCCTCAGAGTGCTTCTTCTCGGCGCAATCCTAAGCACCCGTCCGTGGCCTGTAGTTTTTCGTCTACGCTTGTGGCGAGATCCTATAGCGCCACGGGACTGGCGGCCGCCTCACTGCGTGCCATGGTCATTCTGCTGGTCTACCTGACCCAGATGCTCATGGACCTGCATGAGGGCGGGACTGACCCAGGGCTATTCACTGAGCTGCGCGCCGCCACTAACCTTGGTCTCCGAGCGACGAAAGTGGCCTACGCTCCCTGGGTCAGGTGATGCTCACCATTCGGTGGCCGTACCTGTTTGATGTGCTGGATGTCGCGCGGACCCGTCTGTCCGACATTCCCATATCCCAGGTCGGCCTCTTCGGCGGTGCGGTTGTGGGCTGGCCCAACAGCTCTCAGCCGTCCATGAGCAGACTGACGTTGATTCTGTCCCGACGGCCCCGCCGTCTGCTCAGATCCCTCGGTCTGCCCACCGCCAAGGGCGCCCTCCCGCGGCTCCCACCCTGCCCGTTCACCCGGGCCGGCTCTGGGGGCCGCGGACGGACGCCACAGCCCTCTCTAGCCCCGCCCCCCGCTACACGCCGAGTTAAGCGGCGCTCTTGAGAGGGGCTCCCCAGAGATGGGACTCAGTTCTTTCCAGGAGTTGGGAGCAGGACCACTCCTTTCCCCGGTGGAGGGCCGGGGAAGAATCCTTATTCGCAAAGAACTGACTCTCCCGTCTCTGAGCACACAGAGTTCTCGGACGACACAGAGCGCCGCCATCTAGCCGTGCTCTCCTCGTCCCCCTCTGTCCCAGAGGTGGTTGACACGGCGTGCCGTCCACGGACCGCTTCGCCCCTGTCCCCCTCTGTCGCCAGACCCCTGGCAGAGCAGGCCCCCGCGGGACGACCAGCCTGGTCCTCCCCTGGCCCCCTCTGCCAGGGCGCGGTTGCTAGCTGTGCCCCCACACCGGGCCGCTATGCCGTCCACGTCTGGCCCAGTTACTCCGCTTCGCTGCCCCTCCGGGGGGACGCCTGTCGTCTGCATGATCCCGCCGGTTCAGTTCCTGGGAGCCTGGCTAGAGCTTCCCCGTCTGTCCCGCTGGATCGCGCGTTCCGTCAGGCTCGGCTTGCGATTCAGTTCGCACGGTCTCCTCCCCGCTTCAGGGGAGTCCGCTCCTCTTTGGTCGGTGGCAATGCCCCCGTCATGAGAGCAGAGATTGCCACCCTGCTGGCGAAGGGTGCAATCGAGACTGTCCCTCCAGCCGAGATGAGGTCCGGCTTCTACAGCCCTTACTTCATTGTCCTCAAGAAAACCGGTGGGTTACGGTCAATCCTGGACTTGCGCGTGCTGAACCGCTCTCTTCACAGGCTGCCGTTCAAGATGCTCACCGCCAAACGCGTTTTCGAATGCGTGCGTTCCCAGGATTGGTTTGCAGCGATCGACCTGAAGGACGCCTACTTCCATGTCTCCATTCTTCCTCGCCACAGACCGTTCCTATGGTTTGCTTTCGAGAGGCAGGCATACCAGTTCGCGGTCCTCCCTTTCGGGCTGGCCCTGTCTCCTCGCATCTTCACGAAGGTCGTCGAGGCTGCCCTTGTTCCCCTTTGGGAGCACGGGGTTCGCATCCTGAATTATATCGACGACTGGCTGATCCTAGCTCACTCTCGAGATCAGGTTTGCGAACACAGGGACCTAGTGCTCCGGCACCTAGCTCGTCTGGGCCTTCGGGTCAACTGGGAGAAGAGCAAACTTTGCCCCGTGCAGAGGATCTCTTTTCTCGGTATGGACATCGACTCTGTCGCCATGTCCGCGCAGCTTACGAGCGAGCGCGCGCGCGCAGTCACTGCTGACTTGCCTGAGACAACTCAAGAGCAAGAGTGCGGTTCCACTGAAACATTTTCAGAGGCTCCTGGGGCATATGGCATCTGCAGCCGCGGTCACGCCGCTCGGATTGCTTCATATGAGACCGCTTCAGCTTTGGCTTCGCGACCAAGTCCCGAGGTGGGCATGGCAACAAGGCACGCTCCAAGTACCAGTTACTCCGACCTGCCGTCAGTTCCTCACCCCGTGGTCGAACCTCAGTTTTCTCAGGGCGGGTGTCCCCCTGGAACGAGCTTCCCGGCATGTTGTTGTCTCAACAGATGCCTCCACCACGGGCTGGGGCGCCATGTGCAATGGACATGCTGCTGCGGGCTCCTGGACAGGACCCCAGCGGCTATGGCATGTCAATTGCCTCGAGTTGTTGGCAGTACGTCTTGCCCTGCACCGCTTCCGGGCGTTGCTCCGGGGTCAACACGTGCTAGTCCGTTCAGATAATACCGCCACTGTAGCGTACATCAACCATCAAGGTGGTCTACGCTCCCGCCGTATGTCACAACTCGCCCGCCACCTCCTCCTATGGAGTCAGAAGCATCTGAGGTCGCTTCGAGCCATTTTCATTCCCGGAGCGCTGAACTGTGCAGCCGACGAGCTCTCACGGCTTCAGCCCCTCCCTGGAGAATGGCGACTCCATCCCCAGTCGGTTCAGCTGATTTTGGACCAGTTCGGGGACGCACAGATAGATATGTTTGCCTCTCACGACTCGACCCATTGCGCCCTGTATTTTTCTCTGACCGAGGGCACGCTCGGCACGGATGCACTGGCGCACAGCTGGCCGCCGGGCCGCAAATATGCGTTCCCCCAGCGAGCCTTCTTGCGCAGAGGTCAGGGAGGACGAGGAGCAAGTCATTCTGGTCGCGCCGTATTGGCCCAACCGGACCTGGTTCCCCGAACTTGTACTCCTCGCGACAGCACCTCCCTGGCCCATTCCTCTGAGGAAGGACCTTCTTTCTCAGGGACGGGGCACCCTGTGGCACCCTCGCCCCGATCTCTGGAGCCTCCACGTGTGGCTCCTGGACGGCTCGAGGTAGGTTTGAGTACCCTTCCACCAGCGGTGGCGGCTACCATCACTTCCGCTAGAGCGTCGTCCACGAGACACGTCTATGCGCTGAAGTGGAACCTCTTCGTCGACTGGTGCTCTTCTCACCGAGAAGACCCCCGGAGATGCTCGATCAGCGTTGTGCTTTCCTTCCTTCAGCAAGGGTTGGAGCGAAGGCTGTCTCCCTCCACCCTTAAGGTCTATGTTGCCGCCATTGCCGCACATCATGACCCCGTCGAAGGTAAGTCGGTAGGGAAGCACGACCTGGTCATCAGGTTCCTGAGAGGAGCGAGGAGACTATATCCTCCTCGCCCTCCTCTCGTTCCCTCTTGGGACCTCTCAGTGGTTCTAACTGCCCTGAAGAGTGCTCCCTTTGAGCCTCTGCAATCAGTTGAGCTTAAGTTCCTGTCTATGAAGACAGCGCTCCTGGTTGCACTGGCCTCCATCAAGAGGGTAGGGGACCTGCACGCATTCTCCGTCGACGAAGCGTGCCTGGAATTCGGACCGGCTTTCTCTCACGTGATCCTGAGACCCCGGCCCGGATATGTGCCCAAGGTTCCTACCACTCCCTTCGGGACCAGGTGGTGAACCTGCAAGCGCTGCCCCCGGAGGAGGCAGACCCAGCCTTGGCACTGCTCTGTCCAGTACGCGCTCTTCGCGCCTATGTAGACAGGACGCAGTGTTTCAGGACCTCAGACCAGCTCTTTGTCTATTATGGTGGGAAGCTGAAGGGAAAGGCTCTCTCCAAGCAAAGGTTGTCTCACTGGATAGTGGACGCCATTGCTTTGGCATACCAGCAGCAAGGCCGACCGTGCCCCCTTGGTGTGACGGCCCACTCCACCCGGAGTGTGGCATCCTCTTGGGCTCTAGCGCATGGCGCCTCGCTAACAGACATATGCAGAGCTGCAGGCTGGGCGACACCTAACACATTCGCCAGATTCTATAATCTCCGAGTGGAGCCAGTGTCCTCTCATGTACTCACTTCAACTAGCTAGTACCGGACCCGCTCAGGTGTCTTCGCTTGCTCGCCATTCCACTCCAGGGACTGGATACATACGATATTCTCCTCAGGTGAGCTTCCCCGAAAGCCCTGAGCTCCTCCAGCACTCCTGACGTCGGCGCCAGTGTCTCTTGCCTGCGCGTCGGCTAGGTGCCTCCCGTGTGCAGGGTCCCTCCCCTGAGCGACCCCCACATGTGTATTTCCACTGTAAGCCTCTCTGAGCATGTGTCTTTCCCTTGGCAAGCCACCTTGCCACCCCTGGGGTTGAAATATTCCACCTGTTCTCCATATGTTTCCTTCGGGTCATATGTGTATTCTCTAAGTCCCCCCCCTCTGGGCTGGCATTAATTGCATACTTCCCCTATCTTGGGATATGCTTCCCAGTGTACCTTGGTATTCCTGTGTTAAATGGAGTCCTTCGTCCAGTCTATGACAGGGATCTTGATTTACGCAGGGCACTGGAAGACAGCTGAGAAGGTGGCGTGATTAGACTGGTAACCCCATTCGTCGTCATCCGACGTAACTCGGAGTGACAACGAAAGGGAACGTCTACGGTTACGTCTGCCTGCCACTTTCCGCTGTACCGCGGGGATCGCCTGAGCTCAGTCTTGGCTCCTCAGCGAAGAAACAAACTGCTGTTGCGGACTTCCTCCTTTATACCCACGAGGTGGGGCGGAGTTACGTCATGCAAATTCCGCAGACCCATGGCATTTCTTTGCCATTGGCTCGTTTTGTAATACTCGAAGTTGATAGGCTTTCTAAGCGAAACCCCATTCGTCGTCATCCGACGTAACGTCTCCGTTCCCTACTCAGGGAACGAGGGTTACATATGTAACCGTAGACGTTATATACACACACACACACACACACACACACACACACACACACACACACACACACACACACACACACACACACACACACACACACACACACACAGCGCTTTAGAAATAAAGTTGACTTTCTGACTTGGGTTGTATGCATATTCAGTGAATGCATATTCAGTGTATATATACACACACAAGCTACAATATAGATTGTTTCGCAGCAATATTATATATATTTCACAATAGTAACAAATTCAAATTCTCCTGAAAAGCAGCTCTAACAAGCCAAAGGGTGTCATTACTCAGCTCAAGTCACTTCAATTTTGATTCAGTTCAGTTCCATAACTGTGTAAAATTCATCTGTTGTGTACAGTGTATTTGTATTTGTGTACATACATGTATGTGTGACATACTGTCCGCTCCACTGCACACTGAACCAGCAAAAGACACAAGATAGTCGAGTTGTTGGGCGTTTATGTGGCTAATCATTTGATGTGATTGTGTGTAGAGTTACTACGCAAAAACAATTTTTGGAAGAGTTAAGAATTATGAATTAAGTGTTTACTTTTGCAAGACATGTCAGTTGTTTTGCATGTTGTGTGTGTGTTTCGTGGTTTTGTGTGTAGAGTTTCAAGAAATGTAGCCATAGTTTCAGAAATTGTGTTTAAGCAATTTGAAAAAACTGTAAGGCAAAAGACAAAATCATTGTTTCTCAGGCACTGGTCTGTTTTTGAGATTTTGCTTCTATAACTTATCTTCTTTCAGATTAGTGGAAAGAAAACATTTAAAATACACATTTAAGTGTTTATATCTATTATATCATATTTCCATTTCAATACACATATTTAAAGGCGGTGAGTTTTTTTCTGTGAGGTTTGTTATCATTAACCTGATTTTATACAACATTTTATTCCTAAAAGCATGGTGATTTTTTTTATTTTTTTATTATTATTATTATTATTATTGGCTGTTGACAGCATTTCTAAATTATAAAGTGATCAAAATAGATCCAAAATCCACTCTGTAAAAACTTCAACTCTAATATGAATTGAAGGTTTTTACAGAGTGGATTTTGTATCTATTTTGATCACTTTATAATTCTGTAAAATTCTATAAAAAAAATTATAATAATTCTATAAATAAAATTCTGTATAGAAAATGATCTAACTCTTATATGAATTAGAGATTTTTCTATACAGAATTTTTCAAAATCCTATTCTGGAAATTAGCTCATATGTAATTACATAATGCCTCGTTTGCATATTTAAACAACATTTCAGAAAACTTATAATAAAAAATGACTTATGTAACTGTTATTAATCAAATGGGGAAATAAATGTTTTCTCAGTACTTCGGGCATCTTGCGTTCATGCTGAAAACTGATGCAGTTCTCCTTTCGACCACAAGAGGTCAGCAGAATCTAAACCAGAGACAAATATCCCACATCTCTCCCACTGGAGCATGTACTAACACGCATGCTAACAAGCAGCTGGCTAGGGGCTAGTGGCTAACAACAGTTTCCTGCTAGATAAAATATGACTTCCTCCAGAGGACTCAATCGTACGGAGCCCCTAAAGGAACATGGTGCTGGAAAAAAATTGGAGATGGGAGAAAAAAATATTTTTCAAATCTTTTGCGTTTCCTAGCAAAACCTGTTGTGAGCTTGGACACACACTTCCTGTTTGATGTCCCGTTGGCAGTGTTTCAGACACGTACGTCAACAATGGAGCTGTTCTTAGAGTTTGGACTTGGACTCAAATAAGGCATGCGTTGTCAGTGCTTAGTTCAAGGAGTTCAGTAAAGTTGGCAATATATTCACAGTTTCGAAGTCGAGCTACAACCCAATTTTCCTCAAAACAAGCTTTATAATATACTTTGGTTTCTAAGAGCAGAGGGCTGAGAGACAAGTCCGAATAAGCGACCGTCTGCAAAGTGCAAAACCCAAAACACTTCTGCACATTTTATATTATGAAAAATATTCAATAACTTCATTGTGATGTACTGTCACCACATTCAGTTCACACACCACTGCTCTCCTGCTGGTTACAACACAGTCAAGTCAAGTGCATTTTTATTGTCATTCCTCTACGTTTGAAGGAGATGGCGTTTCTTCAGGACCATGTGCAACACAGAACATTACGCAAGATTACATACGTGCAAATACACAATCTTTTTTTTTTTTTTACTCAGGACAGGAAAAAAATAGATACACTGAATATGGCCTGTAAATTGTAAACATAGACTATAGTTATTTATGACATATAGCAACAATACTGGCAGAAATTTGTAGTAGTACTGAGACTTACTGGCTTAGTGTGTGTACAATGATATTAATCTTTACTGGATTAGGTGTTCGACAAACGCAGATGGGTATTGGGAGGCAGCATATTACGTTCATAATATGATTATTTATTATGAAACAAAATCAATAAGTTCACCGTTATTAGAAAAAAAAAATGCAATAACTTCACACTGTTACACAGTGTAATGCCATCAAATACAGTAAGCATTTATCATGCAAAAGCTATGGTTGTAACTAGTATGTTAGCAAACATAATTTGTGTCAAGAATAGACCTACTTATTTTTTATGTGCTATTACCTGCCAAACTAAGTGTTGTAGTATGACCAGTAGGAGACCATTGATGTGTCTCCTAAGCACTTCAATGGTCACACAAATGGATATCAAACTAAGTGTTGTATTATGACCAGTAGGTTGTCTATGTTGTCTACGTTACTATGATTGTAAATAGGTGTTATTTGTGTTTTAACAACATTTAGCTCGCAAATATATTGATCCGGGAAGTTCGAATCTGTGAATATATTACTAACTTTACTGAACTCCTTGAGTAAAGCACTGACTGACCGCATGTCTTTATATTTGAGTCCAAGTTCAAACACTATGAACCGCTCCATTGTTAACGTACGGAGCTGTCTGAAACACTGGTCAGTGTCAGGAAGTGAAATATTTGTCTGTCCGATCGAGCTCACAACGGGCTTTGCGAGGGAATGCAATGCAAAAGATTTGAAAAAGATTTTTCTCCCATCCCAAATTCTTTTCACCACCACGTCCCTTTAGGGGCTCCGTACAATTGCCCATTAAAGTGCCTTAAAATCTCAGGGCTACACTAAACAATTAAAACGAATAGATCCGTTCATTCTGAGATGTTCCTAACCTACAAATATGCCACAGAGATCTAGGCAAATATTTGATTTTATTATTTTTGCTTCAGGCATCTAAGAACAAGTCCTATCTTGCGATCTTGGATGGTGGAATCCTGAAATCACAAAATGCTGGCTGAGCTCACAATATTTTAAATCAGCAACAAAATCTGACATGAATTTCCCCCATTCATAAGTAATTTGAGATCAAAAGAAGTCTTTGGTAAGTCTTTGTTTCTTACAGGCAACAGCAAGCAGCATTTTCACACACACACACACACACACACACACACACACACACACACACACACACACACACACACACACACACACACACACACACTCTCCACTCATCATTTCCTGAGAACAGAACTTTCTGTGAGAATAAACCGAGCGCAGAGTTCATGGTAAACATTACTTAACCCTCTGGGGTACTTCGTTAAAGCATAATTAATTGCTGAGATGTGAATATTAACAACTGCAACAACACAGCAAGTACACTCACATTATTTGAAGAACTGAAAGTTATGTTGGGTGAACAATATAGGACATCACATGCCATCTAAAGTTTTAACACACTGTTATTGTAATTTCTGCCTGGTGACATGTCTTATTCAGTATATGGGGAAGTCTAGGGCTAGTCGTCATAAGGGCTGTATCTCAGTAACGATAAGGCTTTCAGTCTATAAATGTCTTGTCTATCATTTTTTTTAATGTTGGTTTCAAACTAGTTTTAAACAATCTTAAATTATAATATTTTTTTTTATAAAAAATGAAATGTCATATTCTTACTGTTGTATTTTGCAAAAATTGAACAAAACGACACTGACATTCATTCATAATCAATTATATAATGACGGGTGATTTTATCTGAAAGGTTGCACTGTGTTCTCAGGACAAGTGAACCCTTGTGGAAAAGAAGTGTTCTTAATTGTATTGAATGCAAAAGGGATTGTTGCTGCTTTTCATGAAAATGAGTTAAAGCAACACAACTGCTGTAGGCTACATTTTGTTTCGACTTAATTTAATCGTGTCCAATCTATCTGTAGTTCACTAGTTTAGTTGAAACTACCTAAATCGTCTTTTGTAGCATTAACAGAAACTGGGCTATAGAGCTGGATCAGGAGAGAAAATATTGAAATGAAGCATTATTTTAGGTGTTTTTGAGTCGTACAGCCACAGTACAGCTATACTAATGTCAATGAAGTGAGAAACGTCTTACTTGTTCATTGCAAACATTAAACTTACAAGAACAGTCAATAATTCATAATCTGTAACTATAATCTTTAAGTAATTAGATGTGTAATGTATTGACAAATGTTAGGTGATTGCTTTAGTCAGTGTGTCATAGATCTTAAATCTAGTGTTTATCATCGTTGTTTTACCTTTTATTTATTTATTTATTTATTTGTAAATGGCGTTTTGACATTCGCTTTGTAAACACTATCGGTACTTCCGTCTATGTAAATCGATATAAGTGTCCATTACAACTTACCAAAAGATCCAGTGATCCATGGATATTGACATGCAGCCAGGATCGTGTTTCCTGACATTTATATGTGGCTGATTTTGACGCTGGGGAAATATAAATTCATATAAATACAATATAGGTTGGTCTAAATCTGGGGGATCACTTGTATATATCGTCCAGCCCTAAAACTTGTATAGTTTTTGTCAGTGTTTATTTAAAACCATTAAATAAGGCAGACTATACGACTCTAAATATTTGTCAATACAATATATAACAATACAATATATAGGGTATGATTTTACCCGGAAATTCAACATATTGAGACAGGATGCTAACTGCAAACCTCTGTCTTTTTGCCATTCGTTGGGCATAATCTCAGCGTTTCCTGCCGACTCATACCTCTATACCTCACTCGCCGGTTGAGTAATAAAAACACATCTCTGCGTCGCATTTACAACATTTCAAAGCCCTCAGTTCTCATCATCCGAAAAGCCGCCGATGTTGATTCTTGTTTTATTACGAGCTCTGTCTCGTTCTCTTTTCTCTAGCAGACTCTCCTCTGTTCGCCGCTTGTTAAAAACGGGTGATTCTCCGGAGGTTGGAGATTTCTCCAATAGTATCCAGAACCGCAGAACCAACAGTTTTAGAATTGGGAGTGAGGGGCGGGGCTTACACATCATTTTCTTTTGTTAAATATAAGCTGTTTTCACATGGATTTTAATCTGATCTATTTCTACAATATTTAGCAACAATACTTTTAAATAAAGTCACTTTTCTGTTCATAAAGGCTGAGCATAAGATATCATGATTTACATTGAGGATTTTTCAATTACCATGTTAATGGTTAAAACAAACAATTGTTTCTTAGTTCATACGACATGAGCTATTTTGCATAAACTGAGAAAAAAATACTTTTAACCATATAATTAAAAATAATTAATTAATAAATGTGTAACTACGTAATAAATTGTCACAAACTGCTCCGAGACACAAAGGTTGAGGATCCAAATGCAGTTTTATTGAAAGGGTAATCCACAATCGTAGTCGAAATACTGACAAATCTTTTGTTCCGAATCAATGGTTCGGAGCGTGTATCAAACTGCCAGAGTCACATGATTTCAGTAAACAAGGCTGGAACATAACCGTTTCGAAACACTTCGAAATTTCAATGGTTCACCACTGGGAGCGATGATCTCTGTCAACCCATGAATCATGACTAGTCACTGAGAACCAATGAACAAGTGTCTGTGAGTTTTACCTGATCTCTGATCAGTTTTAAACATTTGTAGAAATTTTAATTAGATATTAGTATAATTAAAACGAGGTAGTTAATAGTCTTATTGGCCTGTTTAGCTGAGCCAGGACAAACAAAACAAACCCTGACAATTGATAAAAGAAACGTTTAAACATGATAATCTTATTAGATGATTGCATTTGAAATATTTTACTTTCAGTAAAAAAAATTGCAATAGATTGTAAAAGGTGTTTTTATGCATGTTTGGCCTGGGTTTTTGTTGCATTTACACTGTTCTGACCACTAGGGGTCACCGTGGAGACGGGTGTCGGATTGTTTCGAAGCCTCGGCACAATATGGCACATTTGATTCAACTGTCTCAGTGTTTCACGAAGCCTCGATCTGCCCACCACTAAGTCGAAAACAGGCAAAGGTCATAAAAGATCCAGTGAAGATCTAAACAACAACAAACACAACAAAGCAGGGAACACGGGCAAAAGAGTAATCCACGAAACAGACAAGAAATCCAAAAACCAAGAGACATGACACCAGGGAGAATGCTCAGAATTGCAGTGTAACACTAAACGAGACTTCGCAGGGAATGAATGAGAAAACTAGGCTTATATGGGGTGAGCTAAACAAGATAATGAGACACAGGTGAATGTGATAATCGATGAAGAGTCCAGGCAGTGAGTTATGGGAAATGTAGTTTGAGAGGGAATGACAATAGTCTGATATGGAGTGCCCTCTGGTGGCTCTCAAGGGCACTCCAGCTGGTGACCGTTACATAAATACTAATGCACTTTACTAATAAATAAGTAAAATGTCTCCCCAATTGACTGTATTATGGGATAATATTATTTCCTTTTGTAGCCTATGTTCATCATGCTGTGAACTTGTGAAAAATAGTAGCCTACTAAAAGACACGGAGGTATGGGCATTTAATGTCAAATATAGACCTACATGTATTTAATCATTTCAAATCCTTGAACTCAGTGGCGTTTAAGCCAATGAGACATTTGACAACAGAAGCATATGGAGAATACGGTGAGATGTGTGTGATATATCTGTCATGAAGTGGTGAACGAATATTATTAAGTGTTTATCTGCTAAAAATATTGACGCCCATGTGTCGTGGCACTCTCGTGAACTCACATCAGAGGCCCACACGGAAGAAAATGAATAGTTGAATAAAGTCGTTTTTGTTTTTTGTTTTTTTCGCACAAAAAGCATTTTTGTTGCTTGATAAACTTAAGGTTGAGCCACTCTAGTCACTTGGACTATTTTAACGATGTCTTTACTAACTTTTCTGGGCCGGCAGATGCAATTACCTAGCAGCCTATGAAGGAGTGAGACAGCTCTCAGATTTAATCAAAAATATCTTAATTTGTGTTCCGAAGATGAATGAATACCTTACGATCACGAAACCCTCAAGCTGCTTTTCTGGATCGGGGGGGGCAATTTCAACCAGGCCACCGACCTCCCAAACACCGATGGACTGAACTGGAGGAAAGCCATCGACAGGTGTTTGGTGAGCGCCGCGTCCCGATCCAGAAAACAACCACCATCACCAGCAGCCTTCGAAATCACCGCACCACCTGAATGTCCTGGGCTCGCTGAGGGGCTTCCAGTCCTCAGCGCCATCATGGAAAGTGGGAAAAAATCCGTTTGAATGTTCGCTGCCATATCTTGACCTTTTAACAGTTAAGGGGGAGGGTTCCCACGGGTCCTTGAAATCCTTGAAAGTTTGTGAATCTGAAAAATAAATTCAAGGCCCTGGAAAGTTTTTGAAAATAAACATGCATAGATACAGGTCCTTGAAAGTGCTTGAATTTATTTTGTGCAAGAAGTTTTCTGGAAAAAAATCCATATTATCCCCTCCGGTCTGCTAATGTGTTATTTCGCCAACATTTCGTGGCCTATGAATACTAGGAAATCTGTAGTAGAGGCAAAGGCTGACCTTCAAATTGGGGATATTGTGGGACAGGTACAGCATGGAAGAGGGGGTTTTGGGCTCAGTTTAGCTCCTCCTAAATGGCACAAGGCAGGCCCAGCTCAAAGGAGGAAGCTGGTAGTCAACGAGGTGCGAAAGCAGGAGGAGAGGATGAGATGTATAAAGGCCATTTCCCAGGCCAAGCAGGGAGAGTGGATGAGATGGGAGAGTGTGGAACAACGCAAAATGGGCTGGCAAGACCTTTGGTCAATGGAAGAGAGTAGGATCAGTTTCCTTATTAGGTCAACATATGATGTTCTCCCATCACCGCAGAACCTAAACCTCTGGGTAGGAGAGGATCCCTCTTGTCCTTTGTGTTCATCACCTGCCACATTAAGGCACATTTTGACAGGATGTAAGGTGGCTCATAGCCAAGGTCGGTTTACTTGGCGCCATGACCAAGTATTGCGATGTTTGGCTTTAGCATTGGAAGGCAAGCGTAGTATAGGGATGACTCGATACCACAATTTTGGCTTCGGTACGATACCAGAACCTAATACCTCGGTATCGATACTAAATGGATACCACAGGTAAAAAAAAAAAAAAAAAAAAAAGTCTCAAAATTTAAGTGACACTTAAAAAACACTGCTTGAAACTCTCCATTACCAAATGTGCAAAGAAAGGGTATCAAAATGTAAATTAAAAAAAAATATATATATATATCAGTCAGGGAACATACAGTAGGTTAAATTTTGATTTTGGAGAACCCCCCCCCCCCCCCCCCCCTGAAATTATACAATTAAAATAGGTTAATATCTATAATGATAGATTTACATATAATAATAATAATAATAATAATAGAATAATGAAATGACATGTAAACCATAGCTGTCATGCATCAACAGAGAATTTTCAACATTTACTGCATTTATTAATCTTGGTTTGGTTACTATTTGGGTTCATATTAGTTTAGTGCATTGCATAAAGTAATGTTAACATGCTAAACATGTATTAGTACATTTAAATTTTTAGGTCATTTAATCACTGATTGATATAGATTAATAAATGCTATAATACAGTTAGGTCAGGTTACCTAATGAATTAGGGATGCACCGAATGCTCGGCAACCGAAATTATTCGGCCGAAAATAGCAACAAAAAAAAAAAGCACTTTCGGTGTTCGGCCGAATAAGTAAAAAGACCGAATAAATTTGACCGAACAATGACGTTTTTGATGACGCGATCAAATAGTAACCAGCGTAGAGTGAGAGGCGCGCGCTTTATAAATGCAGCAAACATGCCCCCTCTCCGCCTTTGAGCAGATAACAAAAGAGAAGGTCATCTGATGCATCTGTGCAGACATTATACATTTACTTACAGCACTAAAGCGTCTTTTAACCCTCTGTAGTTGACAAACGCGCCGCCGCGTTTTGCTGGATTTTTTTCATATAGCAGCAAAATAGACTTAAATACTCCGTCATTTAAGGTCACTTAAATGCAGACTTAAGAAATATGAAAAAATAAACTGTTAAATGTCTACTTGTGTCCACTTACAATCGAAATAAAACTGTGCTTTTGTAAAATAAAGAAAATAAACAGGGTGTGCTTTCTGCCTCTCCGTCTCCGTTAACTTTTTTCCTGGAGTCTCTAAACTTAAAACTCAGCCAATACTAGTCACACAGGCAAAGGCAATATATCTTTAATTGTCTACTTTTAAATGATCTAATTCAAAACGAAAACAAATATTCTCTGTTTATGTAATGAAAAGAGAGAGATGTCAGTCGTTCTCATGGCAACTCCTTATCTGCTAAATCGCCACGGAGAGCGCGCGCTATATTGAAACCCAAATGATCTGAGGCAATCCATGGACACCTGTCAACGCCCACGATAAAGTGTATGTAAACCGCAAAAGTAGGCTTATGTCTAGGACAGTTATTCATTTGTTGTGGGTAATTTTTTTTTTTTGGGCACTTTTCAATGCACTTTTTTAGTTACATTCTTTCAGCAGTCAGCAGTTATAGGCCTAACATAGGCTATTCAAAAAGGGGGGCTTCAAAGATGGCCAAATAAAAATATATTTTTTATTTTACTAATTTATTTATTTTAAGTTATATTGTGCTCTGTTTAAATAACAAAAAAAATCAGTGTTAAATAAATTGCATTTTTGCAATTTGATTTTTTTCTCTGAAAAGCAAGACAAAATAGTAAAAAAGCTTATTTTTACTACTTAATTAAATACAATGGTGAAAAAATTGGCAAAATAAATGGAAAAAATGTGAAACACCGCGTTCGGTATTCGGCCAAGCGTTTCATTATTATTCGGCTTCGGCCAAGAATTTTCATTTCGGTGCATCCCTATAATGAATTTTGACAAATGTAGCTTAATTGTAATCTCTCTCTCTCTCTCTCTCTCTCTCTCTACAGCGGCACTAATATGCCATTCATTTTACTATCACTTATACTAAAATTAATATTATTACAATTTCTATTCTTTATTCATTCAAATTCAATTAATGTTTGTTTGAAAGTGCAAAAATGATGAGACCTAAACTTAATTGGTTCTAGCGTGTCATGCAAGCAGATTTGAGCTTTCGTGTTTACCGTATCGTATATAATTGATAAGCTCTTATGTATGTGCGCTGTTCAGTGTTCAATAAAAGTCTGAATTAAATCAGTTGAGTGATGGACTAACGGTCACTAACCTGTCGATCTCTGAACTCTTTGAACAAGTCAGGATGTGCATCTGACGATTCAAGTGCTTAGGCAGATTTGATGTGTTGCCTCCGCATTTGCAGAGTGGTGCATTGAGATCTGTTTCTTTACTTTTCTCATGACTTTTGTAGGCAAAGTAATGCCTTATTTCACTCATACTGCTCTCTCTATTTATTAATTTCGGGCGTGTAGAAATTCGAATGAGCTTCGTTTGATCCATCGTGTTCCTTTGTTGTCACCGTTTGCCGGTTTCGCATGACCCGCGTCAGTTTATATAGCGCACTGCCGCCTAGCGGTGAACTTCGAAACAGCAGCGCATCAAATACCGAATTGAACAAAATTATGATATTGTACCATTTGAAATATAATATATACCGGTATTTTGGCAGTACCGTTATACCGCGCATCCCTAGCGTAGTATGACCAATAAGTTGCCGCCTGTTCTAGCAAAACATTACACGCAGAAGACAATATTCCTCCGCCCAGGCGAGCAACCACCAAGAAAAGGTGCTAACACCAATTCTCGCCCAGGACAACTGGAAGCTGCTAGGGACTGAAAGATGCTGGCTGATCTTGATCAACAGCTTATTTTTCCACCTGAGATTGCCACCACTAACCTACGACCAGATATTGTTTTGTGGTCTGGATCAGCACGCATTGTTCAACTGATAGAGTTAACAGTGCCATGAGAGGATGCGGTAGATGAGGCATATGAGAGGAAGAAACTGCGGTATGCTCATCTGGCCACTGAAGCAGAACAGCGAGGATGGAGAGTCCAGGTTTATCCAGTGGAAGTGGGTTGTCGAGGTTTTGTGGCACACTCTACAACCCAGTTCCTCAGAGACGTCGGATTCAGTGGCCAAGAGTTGCGTCGCACAGTAAAGAACTTATCTGAAGCAGCAGAAAGGAGCAGCAACTGGCTGTGGTTGAGACGGAAAGATTCTAGCTGGCTGTGTACAGGCCGCCATGCTACGGTTTCGTAGAATTCTTGAAAACTTGAAGAGTCTGTTGGTTTATTTGTATAGGTTGTATAGTATTTACAGTCATTACGTTCCTGTGTATATTGCGTGAATGACGGGTGGTTGGGCAGATATTGTCTTTTGCGGTAGGTGGTATGCCATACGGAACCGTTTCCACTGAAACTGCATATTAACGCACCAGTGGGGCTCGACAGCCGTAGTCAAACGGGTTGACGCGTATGGTTGGGTTGCGGAGAGATTGTGAGATTGTGGTTAGGTCTCAGCAGCAGGAGGGATGTAGAGGTCAGTAAGCTGGGCTGAGTTGAGTGGGGGACGGAGGGGGGTGACTCTGGGACGCCAGAGTCACTGTCGAGACCTCTTGAGGTGTCGTGGGCTAGTCGACGAAACACTGAGGATGGAAGGTGCCCACTTGAAGACCCTAGAGATATCCCCTACTCGGCTCAATCCAGACCGTTGTCATGGGGGGACCGCACTGTGGTTGCAGCCGTTGTGTGTGCTGACGCGTGTTAACACTAGACAGAAGGAGATTTACATCACCATATGGAAAGAAGCGTAAATGGATGGAGAAGCATAGGTTACTGCAAAGCTATGTCTTAGTTGGTGCTTATCTTGGCGAAAGCCGAGTACAAATCAGCATGAAGTTTTAACATCTACTCTCGTGTAATGGAAATCATAGCTTGCTTGATTTACGTTAGTTACACGCATTTATGCATTACTTTAAGTGTTTCCCGTGTGAGGTACTTTGTGTTGGACGTTTCCATGATGTTCACATCTGCACAAAACTATTACGATGGTAACTCAACTTTTCACAGACACACCGTGAAACATTGCAAAAAACAGCTGAAACCGCTGAAACGATGTAACCTTGCTCTATCTTGAAACTTGTCCCCCCATTAAGTCCTTGAAATTGACGGTATTGGACCTGGAAAGTCCTTGAAAGGTCCTTGAATTTGAAGTTAACCAAGGTGTGGGAACCCTAGGTTTTCCCCTGACACGCTATTCAGTTGTCAGTTCCTTCTTGCTTCTCCGTGTTCACAACAAGTTTCAGTCCTTTCAATATAAAAGTCTTCTCTACTGACTGACTCACTCATAAAGACAGTCTTTGCTTGACTTCTGTTGCTGTTAGGGGAAGAAAGGCTTTTAGTGATTTTACTTTATGAATATTGGATTGATACATATTTTTTGTATTTAAATATTGTATTGTCAATATTTGTATTGTCTGGTAACCGTTTTATAATAGGGCTGTACGATTAATCGCAATTTCCATGTTTGGCTTATCACAATTTTGAAATCGCAAATGCTGCGATTATTTGTTATGTGCAGCTTGTCATTGATGATCGGCTCTGTAAGCGCTGCTCCATCTGAAAGCACTGCGAGTTTGAGTCACTTATAACATGCATTTGAAAAAGCAACACACATCAAACATTTTTCCAAACATGAGAGGCATTTATAAGCCTCTTGTCCAACAAAAGACAACATTTATTTTAATAAAATAAAATAAAAATATTTTTTTACTCCAAACTCACTTCATAATGACAGTTGAGCTCATCCTTCTGTGAGATGATGTGCTTCTTACACAGAATAAGGCAGTTGTGTGGTTATTAGACGTGTTTAATCAATCAAAGCGTTTCAATCTTCTGTTTATTCAGCTACAGCGATGATGCCCATAGGGATTTCCTGGAATGATGTGTGTTATTGTACTTCTGCCGTGGGGCGTATTTGGCGTGTGTGTGTGAGACGCCCTCTGGTGTTCAGATGGATATGATGTGTGTGTGTGTGTGTGTGTTTGTGTGTGTGTGTGTGTGTGTGTGTGTGTGTGTGAGACGCCCTCTGGTGTTCAGATGGAGCAGCGTTTACTACAGATCAGCCGCTGCACTGACAAGCTTTGCCAAATCCCGTGCGGTTTCATTGCGATTAATTGTGCAGCCCTATTTTATAAGTAAGCAATAAGGCACCTTTAAGGCAAGTGCAGTGGCGTAGCGCAAATCCACGTGGAACCGCAAGTCCGAGGCCCTCCTCGGTGGGGGTGATTTAGCGTACTTGTTTATTTACTTATTTAAATAATTTACTTGATTTTATTGAGATATATGAAATGATGCGTGCAAAATCTAAATCTCTGTCCATCATTTTGCCAGCAATTGTTGACAGGGGCATCACTATCATTCAGGGCTTGACCGAATGCTTGGCCTGGAACAGGTCCCTGAGCCTATACTAGAATACCATGAGTTGCGCGAAACAGCAAACAATTTAAAAAATAAATAAATAACACAGTCAGCGCTGCACAGTCCTCTGTCAGATGAGATGTTGTCAGGCTATGTCGGTAAAACTCAGAAAAACTAACTTTCCTGTCGTGTCAGCCGTTAAAGTTCACCCAAAAATGAAAATTAGCCCATGATTTACTCACCCTCAAGTCACCCTAGGTGTATATGACATTCTTCTTTCAGACAAATACAATCGGAGTTAAAAATATTAAAAAATATCCTGGCTCTTCCAAGCTTTATAATGGCAGTGAATGGACGTTTCTGTTTTGAAGTCCATAAAAGTGCATCTCTCCATCATAAAAGTCCTTCACGCATATTCGGGGGTTAATAAAGGCCCTCTGAAGTGAACTGATACGTTTGTGATAGCCGAACGGTAGTACTGGTAAGCCTGCCCCTCGAAGGCGAATCTGAGAAATGGCCTGTGATGGGGCGATGTCTGGATGTGAAAATAAGCATCCTTCAGATCCACTGAGAAAAACCAATCCCCTAGGCGAATCTGTGCAAGTATTTGTTTGGTTGTCAGCATTCTGAACGGTCGCGTCATAAGTGCTTTGTTCAGGTGTCTGAGGCCTAGGATGGGTCTGAGGCCGCCATCCTTTTTTGGAACGAGGAAGTAACGATTGTAAAAGCCCGGCTAGCTTTGTAACAGTGGGACTGTTTCCACAGCTCCCTTTTCTAACAGTTTCGACACTTCGGTACGAAGGAAGTGAGCCACGTCTCTTCTCACTGTCATCTTGACAGCTGGAGGGAAACAGACAGAAAAGTGCTCTTTTCATGTTTAATCTGTTGCTCCCAATCGCACTTATGCTGCACTTAGATGGGGGGTGGATTCAAAGTTGAGCCTGACCAATCCCCGTCTTTGGACGCTGCCAAAGAGAGTGAGTCACGCGGGGGCGGGGCCGGCGTGAGCTCGTCTGCTTTGGTGAAAAGATTCAGCTGGGAGACACGTAGCCAGGATTCGGACTCGGGTCTCAAGCACGAAAGTCTTAGATTTTACCACTGAGCCGCAGGGGGAGTGACTAACAATAGAGAAAATTCTCACTTAGCAGAGAATGATTCATGCGAGAGCGGGGCCGGCGTGGGCTCGTCCGTTTGGTGCATAAGCACAGGAGAAAAAAGTCTCTCTATGTAGAATGTGAGTCAAGCGGGGGCGGGGCCGGCGTGGGCTCACCTGTTTTTGAACATTCATTAATCCTCTAAACCAGCAGTTGTGAAATAGGAGGGCGCAAGGGGCGGGGTCGCTTTCTGTACGTAAGGAAGCTGGCCGCAAGTGCAGTAAAGAGAACAGCATGTCCTAGTGAGAACAGTCGTTGTAAATGTGAGTGAACGCAGTTTCAGCGTGGCTGTATCCCAGGCAAGAAAACACATTCATTGTTTCCGTCCGAGTCATGTAGACAGTTCATACATGACGTGCAAATCGGACGTTAAAATGTGCTGTACTTATTTCACCTGCTGTCAGAGCCGAGATTCAAACACAGGTCTCTAGCGTGGAAGTCTTCGATTCCACCACTGAGCCACAGGGGCGGGAATGTCGTAAGACAATTAGTGCAAGCACATAGGAAAACGGCATGTTCTCATCCGAGAACAGCCGTCGTAAGAGATGCAGTTTCAGCGTGGCTGGTTTCCAAACCGAAAACTCACTCATAGTGTCCGTCTGGGTCATGCAGAGATCTCGAGAGGGCTCTGCATGACGCGTAAAACAGAGCGAGGCACGCAGGGACTGGCCCGGCGTGCGTTCGCTCGTGTCTGTCCGCTCTGGCATCCCTTGTGAGCGTCGCTTCTTTTTGTACGGCTTGATCAAAGGGAGAGAGGGAGCGGGAAGCGCAGGGTCGTCGTTGGCAAAAACAGCCAGTCAAACCCGCAGGGTGGGGAGATCAATCTCGTCACATTCAGGGCAGCCGCCCTTAGCGAGTGCAGCTTCAGCGTGGTCCCGGCTCAGGCAGGAAGCGCAGAGGATGTGACGTCTCCGCCATAGAGGGCCTCTGCACGAGGCGCATTCAGTGCAAGGTATTTGAAACAACGCCTGGGACTTTGCTCTTTTAGAAAAAGTGTGACGCAGCCGCGAACACAATAATGCTTAAGGATATAGCGCGCCAGATGGCTCAGCGGAACAGCGGGCTAAAGGCGGCGTCCAGTAAAAACCAGGAAGCCGGCGTCCTCAGAAACTGCAAGGCAGTTGGCTTGTCCCGCTGAAGGCTTTTCGACTATTAAATCCACCAGTAGGTGGCCGCAAGTCACTGTCTTTTTGAGTGAGTCATTCTTTCATCAGAAACGAAGCAAGTGGCTGTAATTGAATGAATCATTGACTCTCACAATTTGTTCAAAGCTGCAGATTCGTTCACAAAATCTGCTGTGGCTCTCGTTGGAGATAATATTTTGCTGCAAAAAATACGGACAATAGGCTACTGTGTTTAAAATGAACATCACTTCATATTAATACCTATCGTTTGTTGAACTGTTGTATAAAATCTGTCACATTTGAAATCCTGTGGATATTAGTATAATGTTTTTTTATATCGAAGAGAGTTTGAATCGATCTCTATGCACAGAGATCTGTGTCTATATTTGTTCTTTGTGCTAGTAAGTGCTAAATACCCACTTTTACAAAGGTACATTGTCGAGAACGGCAGTATAGCGCGATTTGTCAAGACAGCATAATCTGCACGAAACATAGGCTATCATATACACGCTGCTTGTGTGAATGCAGTCAGTTTTGACCCAAGAAAATGAGGTAATTTGATCAGATGTAGCTTATTTACGGCATTTTACCTGCTAGAAATACATGCTAAGTTTTAATGTTATTTTAAGGTGGAGTAGACTTGAATGAACGGCAAAATTCAGCATTTTGTTTGTGTACACCCTTCTGTCACCTGACGTACCCCTGTTTGAGAACCACTGCCTTAACCTATCTTTGTAAAGCGACCTTGGGTGTTGAAAAGGTGCTATATAAATAAAAAGCATTATTATTATTATTTTTATTATTAATAACCACCCAAACACAATACAAACTGCAGGATACCATTGCTCTGTGAAAAAGTCAGTAATTATTTAATGCCAATATTAAAAGTTTGAGGCATTCTTATACAAAAACAAACATATTGCACAAACTTTACATTTGCATTTGAAATTTAAAAACTGTGTAGTTACTTTCTCAGACAGGTGCTTCATATCCCTCACTCCGGTAACTGTCCATGCTGGATCTGTCCCCGTTGTTTTAAAAAGTAAGAATGGTAAGCACAATAAGGCATTAGCATGACCGCAGACAGCTAGCCAGGCCTTTCTACTGTACCAGCTCCGAGAGAAGCCTCGCGCACTGCTTCCCTTTATCGCTATTCGCTAGCCTGCTGTCTGATAGATATGTTAGCGCTTTGGGCGCTAAAAGAATCACCCATAGCTGACTAGATTTGAGCTCGCTGATTGGCTACAGTTTATGTCAAACATTTATATCTTAAATCAGCAATTGGCTAAGTTGCTCCAGAGACCCGCCTCCCTGGGGTGATTTCTCCAGTGCCCTAGAGCTGATGACACGTGCACACATCTGGAGGAAAAAGCAGACATTTAGGATTTCTATCACATTTTCACACTGGGTGCATTTAATATACCAAACACACAAATATTGCCAATTTGTATGCATAATTTATTTATGTCTTTACTTATTTATTTATTTCTTTATGGGGTGGGGGTGGGTTTGGGTGGGGGGGATGGGGGTTGGGGCGGGGGGCACTAGCGCCCTCTATTGGCCAGCGCCCCCTCTCAAACCCAATAGAAAGTGAAAGTAAAAACTGTTGACGCTGAACTGTGAATGTTCTCAAGGAGAGCTGAATCTACTTAACGTGCTGATAACGGTAGGCTATAATATAATTTTTTTTTTTTTTCTCTTGTGGCCCATTAGTAGCTTAGTAAAAAATTAGAAGAGAAATAGTTTGTGTTAAACAAGTTGTTTTTGAAAAGAGGACGCAATTCTTGTATTTTCCTCGCAGCTCGTCCGTTATGTGATCCGCTATAAAAAGATTAATCCAACAAGTATCGTGAAAAAGTCACGGCTGACCATAAAACCTCAGTAAATGCTAGCATTTTCAATGACATTCTCTGACTGGTGTACACAGTATAGCAGTGAAGTACTGCATTTTTTTTTCTTCTTTTTTTTCCAGTTTGACTCCAAATATGAAACTGGGTAACTTCACTTCACTGAAAATAAAGAAGGCCTAGCCTATAGGGTAATCGGTATTTTTTTCGCTTGTCTTTGACAAATACTTGAGTCGTTGCTTATGTTGCATAACAGATAAGAGCAAAGACACTTGGCGTGGCACATGAAACTGTTAAAAACTCAAACTGCCGGGAGTTTGTGGTGAAATCAACCCGTTCCAGCAAGTTATATCTGAAGAGCTTAAAGGATTATTAAATGTGCTTTTTGACGAATATCAGTTCTGTCGCAATGTTGTCATGAGGTAGGCTAAACTTATTTTATATTGTCTGGGATTTTCCCATTTTCTTGTAGTGCAATGGTATTAAATTAAAGTATCCGATAGTAAAAGAAGAAGGCTAAACAAAATGTTTAGTAGGCCTACATCATTTGACATTGTAAAAGTTAAATTTTACAGAATCCAGTTCTGTTACGCAATAACACTAACAACAGGTAGCATTATACAATGTGTTCTTCTGTAAAACAAGCACACCTCTCTACTGTTTACAATTCACTGCAATATATGTTACTGGAATGAATCAGACATGATGCAGTGCTTCAATATATTTTGTCTTTTTTTTTTTTTTTTTCACAGAGTAATTCCAAAATACAATAATTTATATACACACCATCCACCGATACAGATACAATAGGAATCAGATGTGGTTGGTACAATTGTCCAATTGTTTTTATTGCATTTCATTTTTAGATTCAAAATATATTTCATTACAATATTACTGTAGAAATGTAGCAAATTGCTGTCATATTCAGTTTTGTATTATGTTATTGTTTTGAACATAAGTTTAACAGTTTTGAAAACAGTATGTAAGCATGTGCAAATTGGCCTGTAAGTACACAGAGTTTTGGCGGTTGTTGTGTCAAAGTGAGAAAAGAATTAATGTAATTTGAAAGATGAAGTCATTGAGTGCATTTTGTGCCAAAGCAATGATACATGATCCACAGTTTAGCCCACATATACTTCTGTTGTGCTCACTGTGTGAAGAGTTTTGAAAAAATGACCTAAGTATTGAGAAATGTGTCCTAGCGACTGTAAAAATTTTCAAAAGATGAATTTTTATTCCTTTTTTTAGTCAACTTTAGCATGGGTGTGTTCACTTATGCTAAGCACTCTATCTATCTATCTATCTATCTATCTATCTATCTATCTATCTATCTATCTATCTATCTATATATATATATATATATATATATATATATATACACATACATACATACATACATACACTGAATATGCATACAAGAATATGCATGTGTGTGTGTGTGTGTGTGTGTAAATATGGCATTCCATTCAGGAAATCATTGTATATATATGTATATATATATATATATATCCATAAATCCAAAATTTCTATACATCAAAGAATACCTAAATCATCTAAACAACCCATTCCAGGTGATAGCCATATCTGAGACTTGGCTTACTTCTGAGAAGGGTGTTGATTATTATTAATTATGATTGATATGGTTATAATTAAGGATGTCATTGGTGCAATTGTTAAACCGTTAACTCATATTTATAATTGGTCTTTCAAAACAGGTGTATTCCCAAGCAAAATGAAAATTGCTAAAGTCATACCACTATATAAAGCTGGAGAGAGAAATCAATTCACGAATTACAGGCCATTGTATTTATTCTCGCAGTTCTCTAAAATATTAGAAAAATTGTATGTAATTAGATTGGATAATTTCATTGAGAAGCATGAATTATTAGTTGATAGTCAGTATGGATTCAGGTCAAACAGATCTACATCAATGGCATTAATGGAGTTAATTGAAGACATAACCAGTGCTATAGATAACAAGAAATATGCAGTTGGAGTATTTATTGATTTAAAAAAAGCTTCCGAAACAATCAATCATCGTTTGTTAATCAATAAACTGGAAAAGTATGGTATCAGAGGAGTTGCATTAGATTGGACGGAAAGTTACATAAGTAACAGACTTCAATTTGTACAGATAGGGGATTACAGAGCTTGGGTATCACCTGTGGAGTACCACAGGGGTCAATATTGGGTCCAAAATTATTTATTATGTACATCAATGACATATGTAGGGTGACTAACCTCTTAAAATGTGTGATTTTTGCAGATGATACTAATATTTTTTGTTCTGGGGAAAATCTTAAGCAGCTTTTGGAGGTGGTCACAGCAGAAATTAATAAGTTAATAAATTGGTTTCACTTAAATAAATTATCGATAAATATAGATAAAACCAAACCCCGTTTGGCAATCTTAAAACTGTCACACACGTAAAAGTATTGATTAATAATGTCAAAATAGAAAGAGTGTACGAAAATAAATTGTTGGATGTGATTCTGGATGACAAAATCTGTTGGAAACCCCATATCAAATATGTTAGAACAAAAATAGCGCAGAGTATTGGAGTAATGGGGAAAGCAAGGCATGTATTGAGTAAAAAAGCACTTTATGTTTTGTATTGTTCACTTGTGTTGCCTTACTTAAATTATTGTGTAGAAGTATGGGGCAACACCAACAAAACCACCGTGCACACATTAAGCACAATACAAAAAAGAGCAATTAGGTTAGTAAATAAAGTAGGATACCATGAGCATACCAGTTTACTGTATTTAAAATTGCACATTCTAAAGTTTAATGATCTGGTTAAATTTAGGACTGCACAATTAATCTATAAAGCAAAAAATAAACAGCTGCCTGGAAACATACAACAACTATTCACAGACAGGGATGGGGATTATTATTTGAAAGGGACAACATAGGACTCGGAAAAAGCACAAAAGTATGTGTATTTCTACTTGTGGGGTGCTTTTGTGGTTGCTCAAACCCAACAACAAACCTCTGCTCAAACCCAGCAGGAAGTGAAAGTAATGTTGACGCTGAACTGTGAATGTTCGTGAGACGAGGAGGGCTGAATCTACTTCACGTGCTGATAACGGTAGGCTATATAATATATCTGTCTTCATTTATTTTCTTGATATTTCTCTTGTGGCCCATTAGTAGCCTAGTGAAAAATGAGAAGAGATGTAGTTTGTGTTAAACAAGTTGTTTTTGAAAAGAGGACGCAAATCTAGCTAATCTTGAATTTTCCTCGTAGCTCGTCCGTTATGTGATCCGCTATAAAAAGATTAGCCTAATCCAACAAGTTTCGTGAAAACATTCTCTGACTGGTTTGACATCATTTGACATTGTAAAAGTTAAATAATTATAGCTACACTGTAAGAATCATCTGCTGTATCTGTGCCCAGTATTTTTTAAAACGCGTATATTTCATGCATGAATTTGACCTTGCTACACTGAAATGGCTTGTTGGTTTTACAAGAACCTTTCATTTGTTAACATTACAGTTACAGTTTATATATATATATATATATATATATATATATATATATATATATATATATATATATATATATATATATATATATATATATTATTGCGTCTACAGGATTTACCTTTTACTGGGATACTTAAGAAAGTTTTGGAAAAGTTTGGTCCAATTATATGTCATTCTATCAAAACAGAAAGGAAAGGATCATGGGAGCTTCAGATTCCTACTGTGATTCCACCCCCATTTGGCATAATAGTAATCTCTGTACGGGTAACAAACCCTTTGTTTCCAAATGCTGGGCTAAATGTGGGGTTTATACCCTTAAGGATATGTACAGTGATTATGGGCTTAAATCCTTTCAGAGTCTTAAGGAGGAATTCTCTCTTCCAGGATTTTCCTTCTTTTTGTATCTAAGATTGAGGTCTGCGCTAAAAGCCTATGGAGTACCCTGGTCAACTAAAGTATCTTCTCATCCTATGATAGACTGGATAGATCTAGTATGGCGTCTAGAGGTATTGTGAGCATAATTTATAAATCGCTTGTGGTACGACAGTACGCGAACATTCCGACTGAGGACTTTTGGGAGAGGCAACTTAACACCGTGATTGACTGGGACAATCAGACACTGACCCAGACACTGTCTGTGCGAATTGTTTAGCTACCTCAAAAAATCCAGCTCACCAAATGATACATTATAAGCTAATTTATAAGGCATATGCCACACCCTGTTTACTAAATAAAATGAAAAGAAAGTCTGATCCTTTCTGTCACCAGTGTAACAGTGCACATTTAGGTACATATATGCATATGTTCTGGGACTGTTCTCAAATTGTGCCAGTCTGGTCTTCAGTCCAGGACCTACTGACAGATCTTCTGAGGATTCCGATACAAAAGGACCCTCTGGTTTTTCTTTTGCTGGACGATTCCTCACTGTCACTGTCTGTCAATCAAAGGAGGATTCTGTCCGCTGTTCTTACTGCTGCTAAAAAGGTTATCCTAAAACTGTGGGTGGAACCAACTACCCCAGCTATGTCTTTCTGGATGTCCTATTTGATGGACATTGCTCTTTAGGAGTGTACCACAGCTAAAGTGCTCGGCGCCAACAAAATTACAACACAATTTTGGCGGGACTTTATTGAGACTTTATCAAAAAGACTCTGAGTTCCTTCTATACTGTATATAATTTTGTCTAATTATATTGTAATTTCTAGGGATGTCCCGATCCGATCCACAGCATCGGTATCGTGCCGATACTGGCCCAGAACGCTAGATCGGAGATCGGAGGGGAGAAAAAAAATGATCCGATACCTATCCAACAATGCATGAATATAGCATTTCCCTTGCTGCGACATTAAGCCGCGCATATTGGGCGGTTTTGCCATCTATTTTGCGGGCAAAAAATGGGTTTGGGCGGGTGGATAAACATTGGGCTGGTTTCGGATCAGTTCGGTGGGTTTTTGTAGCCGAAACACCGGCACTTCAGATCCTTCTTCCGGCGACCCTCTGTTCAGCAGGCAGTAGTCTGTCTCACTCTCTCACACACACACACACACACACACACACACACACACACACACACACACACACACACACACATCTCTGGCTGACTTGCCCTCTAAACTCACAACAGACACTCCATCCCACTACCTTCCGTGTACTATAAACACGGTTTTGCAATCTATCTCCTCAGTTTATAAACCGTATGCTGTAAACTGTAGGCTACACAAGATTTTGACGCATAGCAAGTGTGTGTGCAGAGTGTGGAGCGCGCACTGCATGGACAGAGCGCGGGCGCGAACACTTCCAGTTTCCTTTCAACAGTGGAAACAACTTAAAATACTCATTTCTGGTCATACAGAAAATAACTTATTTATATAACTTACGTCAATATTTATTTTTTGCGCAGCTTTTGGTGTGCATACAGTTCAAATTAAAATGTTGGTGTTCAACTTTGCGTTTTAAAAATACAACAACCGTTAATTTTTCGTTTTACGGGTAAAAAAGGAAAAACGAATGGACGCAAAAGGACACGGATCAATGGGTAATTTTAAAGCTTTTTAATTTTAAATGATTAACTTTAAACCTGTTGGTAGCTTTAAGTAGCCTACTGAAGTAGCCTGCCTGCCTGTATTTTGTCCTGTTTGAATAAAGGGTGGCAGTCTTTCATAATCAACTGTTGTTGTGGACTATATACTGGAGAAGTATTTGTTCTCCATTTGAGTGAGATGTTTTTAGGTTGCTAATTGAGCAAAGTGCTTCCATATATTTTATTAGGCCTAGTATTAGTTCAAGAATAAAATAGAATAAAATATAAATATCGGATTAATATCGGTATCGCAAATAGCCAAAGCTGCGGCATCGGTATCGGTATCGGAAGTGAAAAAGTGGTATCGGGACATCCCTAGTAATTTCCTGTCATATGTATTTATTTCTTTTATTATTTCTATTTAGTCTTATGATTATGGGCGGATCTTGGGCTTAAAAAAAATTGTGCATACATACTCTATATACAGTGTATTTGTGCACATACGTGTGACAAACTCATGTACGCTCCACTGCACACTGAACAAGCAAAAGACACAAGATAGTCGTGTTGTACATTTTTCACATCTGTGTGCAGTTTGGCGTGTAGGCCTATGTGTTTGGCTAATAATTTGATAACATAAAAACAATCTATTATAATAATCCCACAACCCACCTGCAAACACTCAAAAACACTTAAATAACACCCAATTTCAACACTTACCCTCCCAGTTCAATCCTATGCTAATGCACTGCTGAGTTTTAGTTCATGTTTCAGCTAAAGTCCCAACACTTATGGAAGTGTATTGAACACAATAAAATTAAATTGTGACAAAATAATCAACAAATGTGTTGCTTCAGCTTATTTTAAAACAGTAAAACAACACAAAAGTCTGACTTATTTTGCTGTGGTTATTATGTGCAAGAGTTCACATCCCAGCCACAAGTACATTTGTCCATTAAAGCCAAAAGCTTTTTTAGAGACAACCATAAATGTGTGTTTTCTTTCTTTTCCCTAGGGAAACGTGATGGAATATGACTAACTGAAGAGTAAATCAGAAGCAATCACTTTTAAAATGAGGATTATACCGGTGATCTGTGTTTTGGTCATTTTTATTGTCATACTTATGCTGTCATCCGAAGAGATCTACTTCAAAATCAAACAAATCTACTTCAAAATCGAAGAGATCTACTTCAAACCCAAACCGATCTACCCCAAACCCAAACCGATCTACCCCAAACCCAAACCGATCTTCCCCAAACCCACACAGATCTTCCCCAAACCCACACAGATCTTCCCCAAACCCACACAGATCTTCCCCAAACCCACACAGATCTTCCCCAAACCCACACAGTTCTTCCCCAAACCCACACAGATCTTCCCCAAACCCACTCCTCAGGCTCCGAAAGCATGTGGCGTTCAAGTGAAGGACGATCCT
Organism: Gila orcuttii; assembly: GCA_026230005.1. Lineage (NCBI taxonomy): Eukaryota > Metazoa > Chordata > Actinopteri > Cypriniformes > Leuciscidae > Gila > Gila orcuttii. The sequence goes on along the minus strand of JAPDVR010000005.1, from coordinate 54,502,674 downwards.
GGGATTAAAGTCGGGAGCCTTCACACATATGTGATCGGCTCTTATATGGATCATCGTTTCGGAGTGAAACACATAAAGACGATTGCCATCGTTCTCCGTGATGAGAAGGTGACGTACAGGTGTGTGATGTGCTGCGAAGGGAGGAACGTGACTTCACCAGCCGATTACACAATTCACTACGACCACTTTGGTTTTGAGTACGGCACTGCTACTGTCACATGCCAAATCCATAGCTCGTGTTCGACACCGACGCATGTTGCGTTAACAGCCGGTGAGATCTCGGACAGCATAACATCCTTCCAACCCATTAGAAACAGAGACGTTCCAACAGTCTTCCCGTATTCATTTACAGTCTGCATCTCTGTCATGTATGACTACAAGAATGTGCTGAATTTAGTCCAGGCGATGGAGATGTTCAGACTGCTTGGTGCTCAAAGAGTGGTGATATATAAAACCAACTGTGATTCAGACATACAGAAGCTTCTGGACTACTATGTGAAAAGTGGTTTTGTGGAGATCATCCCATGGACGATTAAAAAGCACATCAAAGTGTCTAGTAGCTGGAGGAATGATTTATCACCCGGTCAGCTGCAATACTACGGGCAAATTCCTGCACTTAATGACTGTGTTTATCGTTACATGTACCAAAGTCGCTATGTGGCTCTACACGACATGGATGAGTTCATTCTGCCTCTCAAGCTGAAGAACTGGACGGATCTGTTGCCTGAGCTTGAGGACATATACGGCACTAATGTGGGCTTTGAGTTTGAGAATAATGTATTTCCTTGCACTGCAAAAGCTGATTATGAACAAAACAATTGGAAAAATGTACAGGGAATGAATATTTTAAATTGTATAGAGCGAGATCCCAATAGTGACAACAATTACAAGATTATAGTAAATCCTCGGCTAGTTCTGAAGGCTACTGTACATGGCTTGCTGGAAACTGTGAAACCTCAACCCTGCACAGTAAGAGTGAAGAACTCCATCGCTCGCATGTATCACATGAAATCATCATACCCAACAAACAGAAAACTGGTAAGAGATAATCATCTGAATGACTATGCCGGAGATCTTAAACCTGCTGTTTCTAAAGTTCTACAGGACTGTGGATTCGTTAAGGACTAAATTGTCACAAAGAACTGTTTCATGTCAGTAAAAAAAAAATAGATTAATAAAAAAAAAATGAAAATAAATGGGCCTTTACACATTCCTACAAGTTACACAATACTATGATACGGAATTCAAAAGAGGGATAAATGGCTATTTCTCTCAGATAAAAAGCTTACCTTTTTTTAAAATAGCATTTGACAGCTTATGACAGCCACAGTAATAGATTCCCCTTTTTGAAACTATAACTAAAGAAAAGCAGTGAACATAAATTATGAAAAGTGTGTAATTTCTGTTGGTGCATGAGAGCAGTGTTACCCCGTCTACTCGTCAGTGCTGTTCCTGATGCCGAGTCTCTCTAACCGTTTCTCATCCATATCACTATATCACAGCATTCAAAGAATCCGATACGCTTTCTGGTCTCGATCATATGATGTTATTCATATATTAACAGCAGTTGCTATCAGTTGATATTACTCACAGTTGCTGCTTTTCTTTTCATAATTACAACTTTATATTTCACAATGAAAATTGAATTAAACTTTATTGATAAATAATAAAAAAATGCTGAAATTATTATTTTTTTATGAAATGCTGCAAATTTAAGTGTGATGTGTAGTAAAGTATGATTGCAAATTATGTTTGTGATCAGTGGAATATAGTGCCTTATAATATAAATATAATATAAAGCCTTTACTTCAACATTACACATGCATTTGTTAGTATTTTTTCTGCATAGTTTCGTGACTACTTCAGTACAGCATCAGTTAGTGTCAAACATTGCGCATGATAACAGTCACTCATACTGTATGGTTGGCATAAAGCCTTAAAGATCAGCAAAGGTTAAAATACCTTTTTTTCTGCTTTAAGCTTTTCGTTTTTCTCTTGGCAGTGCTTTGAAATTGAAATTTTCAAATTTGATAGATTTGAAACTGAGATTGCAGCTGTAAAACTAAAAACAGTGAAACACATTTCTATAGATGGATAGAAACTGATACGGCTTTTCTGAGCAGTGAGGTGTCATTTTTCTTTGTCATGCCTTTTCTTGCAAATGAAAGCACTACTTTAGGGTTTAAGGCAAGACATGTGAACAGGGTGAAATTTTTAACTGAAAGATATCCACATTATTTCCCCGGTTGATTAATCATTAGGCAATGTAGGCTTTATAAAAAGCTAGGTAAATATTAACTTAATAAACATTGGATAAAGTCAGGTTAAACATTCTTCTTCTGTTTTGCTGACAGTGGGGATCTTTGGATAACTCTTTTTTTTTAATCTCCATAATTTATTGATGAATTCACTTTCGTTGTCTTTACTCATTCTAGGACTGTTTGGTGTTCCTAACAAACCTTTTCAGGGGTAACATGATGACATTAATATCCCAAATGCTTATGTTTCTGTAGCCAACATCAGCTTTATCACCTTTTACCACCGGTTTCTGTTGCCGTATCACACTGTGAAGACACAGGGCAGTTATGATCAGGCAGATTTCGGCAGAATCAGTTATTATTATGTAGATGGTTGGTAAATTACCATCAAACTAGTATGCTTAAAATTTATTAAAACTTTAGTAAATCCACATTTATTTATTACTAAAATAACTTCTACTGTATAACCCACAGTAATATACAAACTAGTCTTGAATTCAAAACTCCTGAGAGCAAGTTTATTTCATGTACAATGTATGAAAGAAAAAACTGCAATTGACCCTGAAATGTATGAAGCAAGTGTGTTTTGTAAAATCCTGCATTAAGCATGAAGGTCTGAACTTAAGACTCTTTATGCACCTGTTAGAGTGGCAACAAGAAAGAGCGCTTTTACTAGTTTAAAAGCAATCCACACACACACACACACACACACACACACACACACAGTTTGTGGTTAGCATGACAGGAAATCAGCAGCCTAGTGCAGTCATAGGATCCGGACAACACCCTGTGGTTGCAAATAAAGACATTGACATTAAAAAAATAAAATACAATTACACTGTACATTATACAAAACAAAACCCGACAAAAACTCCTAGAAATGTACAAACCAAAAACATACAAAAGACAGCTGGGCAATTACAGTTCAGATAATTCATATTGTGCTATGATGAGGCTGCACAACACGTGTCCATTGGTTTATTAATACATGTGTGCAAACAGGCGTATGTGTCTATGGGCTTTTGTTCCTCTACGGTTGCTCTTATCTGACCAGGTGGAAGGTCAGCCAGTACATGAACACGGGCTGTGCGGCAGCGATGGCCATGGTCAGGTACATTCGCAGCTGGTTTTTGGCTCCTCGCACTAACCGTCCCTCCGCGGCGGCCTCAGACAGGATCTTTAACCGCAGTGTTCGAATCTGTCAGTGCAACAGAAGGAAGATCAGGAGGCGTTACAGAGCCTGCACCGGTCAGATCCTAAATGACAGCGTAACAGGGTTCCCACACCTTGTTTAACTTCAAATTCAAGGACTTAATGTGGGGACATATTTGTTGTGTCCAACAACAAACTTTGAGGTACCATTGCAGTTGTTTCATGCGTGCGTGAACATCATGACAACGTACAACACAAAGTGCTTTTTTTCTTGCACAAGATAAATTCAAGCACTTTCAAGGACCTGTATCTGTGTATGTTTATTTTCAAAAACTTTCCAGGGCCTTGAATTTTTTTTTTTCAGATTCACAAACTTTTAAGGATTTCAAGGACCTGTGGGAACTGAAATCTGCTGCATAGTTTAGACATTCAAGCATAACTTCATTCAATACATATCTATGTGCCGTATGAGTGAATTCAGACAGCAACAGATGTTGGAACAGTATATTTCTGTATATAAACTTAGGTTACAATGGATGGAAAGGAATATTATAGACTACCGTTCAAAGGTTTAAGGTCGATACGATTTTTTTAATGCATGTTAAAAATAAAAAAATTAAACCATGCAATGTTTTAACTGTACTAGACTCACTGAGACTTGTTACAGCACTTCTATACTGTTGCCCTCTTGCTGGTCTTATTGCTTCTATTGTTCTCCTCAGTTGTAAGTCGCTTTGGATAAAAGGCTCTGCTAAATGATTAAATGTAAATGCATGTGATAGAGGTCTCTTCTGCTCTCCAAGTCTGCATTTATTTGTTAAAAAAGCAAAAGTTGTGAAACATTATTACAACTTAAATCATCAGTTTTCTATGTGAATATATAGTAAAGTGTAATTTATTCCTGTGATCAAAGCTGAATTTTCAGCATCATTACTCCAGTCTTCTGTGTCACATGATCCTTCAGAAATCAGTCTAACATGATGCTTGATGCTTAAGAAACATTTATGATAATTATCAATGTTGAAAACAGTTAATATTTTTGTAGAAATATATTTCAGGATTCTGAGAAGAAAGTAAAAACAGTATTCTTTTAAAATAGATTTTTTTTGTAACATTACAAATGTATTTACTCTAAATGTTTATCAATGAAATGCATCCTTGCTGAATAAAAGTATTCATTTATTGTTAAATAATCAGGTTGCAGGCAACAGGTGAATGTGTTTTGATCAGGCTAATAAAAATGTCATGCTTACTTTTTTAATTTCCAATTTGCTAAAAACGTCCAATAATGCAAATCTTTTGACGATTTTTCTGAACTAAAACCAAGAAACAACAGAAACATGACGACTGGCCGTTTGAACTTCAGCAAAATGATGAATATAACGCTTTACTATAAAATACAGCAGCATATGAAGCCATCTCTCAATACACACCGTAAAGACAAAGATAGAGACGCAGCACCACAGCAGTGTGAGGTAATATCCCGTCCGGCCAAACAAAAGTCCTGCCACGACTCCCACGATCATCCTGAGGACACAAACACCAATGACACGTGCTTTGAAGAAAATGTACATTATTTGCTATATCTTCAAAGTAATGCACTGTACAGCCATACAAAGTTAATATGTTTTTAGAGTTTTAGTTTTAGAGTAGTAATACTAGTTATATCCGGTATGAGGACAATACTGGGAAACTACACAAAATTAAATATTAAATGCAGACTACTACTACGTTTCATTTCAATTTGTAGTTAAAAAAAAAAATGTAAAGGATATGCAGCCGAATTGGTTTGAGCACAGATGTATGATAGATATGATATTATGGTGAATCTAGGGTAAACAAAGAAGAACCAATGTCCTCACCCAACATATTTGTATCCAGAAAAGGCCACCAGGTCGATGGTGGTGAGGTCAGTGTTAACGGTCACCAGATAAAGACTGAGGAGCACAGCCAAAACCTCGATGATGAGCCACACCAGGGCCGAGCTGGCCTGGATGCCCAAAATCTCGGGAGAAAACCTGAAAACAAGAACAGAGAAGCAAAATCAGGATGGGAAAAAAACAAGTCATGACCAAAAACAGAGAACAGTGAGTAACAGGAGGTCAAGAGCCGTCAGGACAATTGCAGGAAGTTCCCTTTCCCTCTGAAAGTCCTGCATCATCAAAAACTGTTCCTCTCGTGACAATAGATCTGATAAATGAAGCTTCAGGTCCATACTGTGACTTTTGATCATTTGGACAGGGAATGATACATATTTAAAGCCTCCATGAAATAAAAAATGGACAATTCTTGTATTTTTATGGAATATTGCAGTGTTAAGTATAAATTATGTATCCACGCACATTGTTTTTTTTAATTCATGTGCCTCGTAATCTTGAATCAGAATATCTTTCATCCCTCTTGTAGCATCTCTTCTCTTCTCTGACAACGAGGGCGGAGCTTGTCACCTGTCACTCACATGAGATCAGCCAATAGCAAACCACAACCATCCAATCAGCCAATCAACTCCTCATAGAAAAAAAATCAATTATCAAGTTCTGTTCCAAAAGCTGTTTCACTGGGATATACGGCACAATGTGGAACAAACATCAATTTGAAAATGTAAATATAATATTGTAATATAACAAAGAATAATAATAGTTATTTTATTTTATAAATGAATTATTTGAGATTTCATTAAGGTGATAAAGAAAAACTAAAAACTTATCAGCTAAAATGTAATCAGTGAGCCAACAGTTCCTCTGTTATTGAAATCCTTTTTAAGGGCTCAAGGGTAAATCTTAGCTAGTATAATATTCATATGTTTAATTTGTCTTCTAACAGCCTTGGCATAAGCATGTCATTCCCACACAGTTGAATTCTCCCAGTATCTGCTGTAGTTTAGTGAAACTGGCTCTTACCGGTTCTGTGTGCCCAGAGCCAGTCCTGCAACCAGGACATACGTAATGAAACCCATCACTGCGGAGCCAGAGCCAAACAAACACATACAGACACATTCAGTGAACATTTCCTTGACTGTACACTTTACCATGAATATATATAATAAGATCCTTTGAATTTTTAAATAGCACATCACTCAGTAAAAAGTTCATGAATTGAAAGATATTATTATAGAATATGGCTTGGAGTCATACCGGGAATGTACAGATCAGGGGCGTTGATATCAAACCGTGGTGCAACTGGTGTATCCTGCTGATAGCTCACCTCCCAGTTCTACAGAGAGAGGACAGAAACACTCATTCACAAATGAAAACCAAACAATAATTCTGTCATCATATTCAAGTTACCAATAACTGTCAATCTCCAAAAATGAAAAGTATGTATGTATGTATGTATATATATATATATATATATATAAATGACGGCACCCATTGCCTTCAATAGTATTTTTTTATTTCCTACTAAGGAAGTCAATAGCTACTGTCAACTTTTTGGTTACCAACATTCTTTAAAATATCTTCTCATGTGTTCAACAGAAGAAAGAAACAAATACAGGTTTGGAACAACTTGAGGGTGAGTAAGTATTGACAATTTTCAATTTTTGGGTGAACTATCCCTTTAAAAAAAAAAACACTATCTAGAGCCTTATTGGACAGTAATTGTTTCTCATGTTGACGTCTGTAGAAATGAATTTGCATGGCACCTCAATGATAAAACTCATGCATTGGGATGGAGGAGCGAGTTTTGTGATCCTACGAACCCAGGAACGCCCTCACGTGGTCAGTCGCATGGTTGTCTGCTGTAAATAAAATGTCATGTGCTTGGAATAATACGGATAAATTCATATTTAATTTAATAATATAAAAATAATGTCCTATTTATTATGTGATTATTTAAATCTCCACTTGGAAAATTGGAAGCTTGAAATGGTTTTCTCAAAACGTTTTTATCTCAAAATGATGGATGACATTTTACAAATATGTTAATTAACAGAAACTATTTAATGCAGCCTCTTATTAACATTAGGTAAACAAAGCTGTTTGGTTTATATTTTAATGTATATAATTGTATAGGCCTAATAGATTTTAAAACTGTATTGCTGTAACGGGCCATTTCAAATGTTTACGTGCTTTTTTCCTTTTTCTCCTGTCGCTGAGGTGGAGCGGTGATGATATATTGTTCCTGTAAATACTTCCCAGTATTTTAGTAATAAAAGGGTACATCTTTCAAATGCATGCAAATTATATGAAGTGCAATAGTTATGGTGTTACGCAGTGGTCCAAAGGCATTCAAACGGCAAATTTTGAATTGATTCCTTCTATGTAAACTCAGAAATGTGGATTCAGACGGCAATTAAATGACCTCACAACTTTTTTTCAATGAGGCAAAAAGAAATTTTTTAAAAAGATATTTTGAAGACTGTTTTTAAAAGAGTCAAAAAGAGTAGGTAATTCGGCCAAAGATGTTTACGCGGGTGGAAGAAAACACTGACGGCGATAAAATCACTGACTATCCCCTGTAAATGTTGAAAATAACTTACGTCCCTATTAGAAACAATTACTGTCCGAATAGGGCTTAGGTCTGTTAATATGGTGGTGGTCTTACTTCATGCATGTAGGGAAAAACCAGCAGTCCAAGCTTCTTGCCAACATAAACTGTGTCTACTGCAAAATAGTACTTTAACTTAGAGATGGGGATGAATCGATCAAGCTGTGGACAAAAAAGAGAAACAAGTTATTTAATCCAGTACAATAAAATAACAGTTAATCAAAATACAGAATGTGATATTCATCAGAGCTGCAGGGTTGATTCTGATCCCACAACACATAACAACAAGATGGGCCTTGTTTCAAATCAGCAATGATCATCACATGCTCTTCTACACCACAACAAACACACATCCTAGCTCATATATGATCGAATGCACATCACACAGCTCATGATCATTTATACTCGTCGACAGCCATCACATACGTTCTTGTCCATCATCTCTTTGCCGTGGGAGGCGAGACTGCTGCCGTAGGCCATGGCAAGGTTAGACATGGGGTCCGTCAGAAAGGCCTGTCCTGGATACGCATCAGGCCCTTTCCCCACATCGCCGTGACCGTGATTGTTCACCTCTGAACTAGTGTCCTCAAATAACGGACTGGGGTCACTGGGGTCCCCTGAAGGGCCTCGCATCCTGATCTTCGGCTCTACAACACAAGAATAATATCAAAGTCAGCTATCATCCACATCCACATGACATAAACAAATGACTGAAATGTCCACAGCACATAGTCCCAAGTAGTCAGGCAGACTTATTATTGGTTTATCCACTAACCTTAAGGGTGATTTCAAATCATCTGACATGTAGAATTCTGATATTTGATCTATTTAATGTGTGTAAACAAGCAAATAAAGGCGGAGGTACAAAGAGAAAACAGAGCAAGAATAAAGATTCTAGTAAATTAAAAGAAGAAACATGCCTGAATTTGCTTTTGCTGTGAATACACACTTATTTAACAAGCGAAAAAAGCACACAACTGGCCAGATAATATTAAAATAATAATGAAATGTGTGTCTTATATAGCATTTCATAACCAATCACAAATAATCACGTACGTAACTTACGCTGTCTGGACCCACTCTGGTTTAAAAACTCCATCTCTCCCCCAAAATAAGGTATCTTTACTTAAATAGTAAGGTATTAAAAGACAAATACAAACATTTATCAACACATTTAGAGTTTAGACGTCTAAACGAGAAGCTGCCGGTAGTGAAACTAAAATTAGCATCGCAAAAATAGCAGAAGAATCGCAGCAGACATTACTTCCGGGTCAAGTATACGGATTTGCTCAGGATTGGACCGTAGTGAGATGACGTGATAATTATCTGTGTCTGTAATAAGCCTTTTTATTTATTTTGGCTTTTGTTATATTGTTCTCGCGTTAATTTTATATATATATATATATATATATATATATATATATGTTTTTATAAGTAATAATTTATAAATAAAATATTTCGAATAATTGTATGGAGGCTCGAAATGCTGCACAAATATATCACAACGTGTTTATTGTTTTGGAGATATTGGTATACTATAATCATTTAAAGATAATAATTTCGAGGACAGAAGTCTGACAAACAAAAGTACGCTTGCACCAGCAATTATCAACATTTCCTGGGCGATTGACAAAAAAAAAAAAATTTGGGGGGGAAAATGAAAAATCAAGCTATTTTTGAGGAGGAGGAGGAGAGAAGAAGAAGAGAAGTCTGATCCATTGTGTGCTTCAGTGTTTATTTAATAGGTTTTTTGAGTTTGTTTCAGATTAGTTAAGATAGGAAAACTATCACATCCACCAAAACAACATCCAAAGCAACGGAAGATATTCTAAATATAGGCTATAAACGATTTGAATACAACTTTGCGATCTTCACCACGATTATGCAAACAATTTTATTTACATGTTTTAATTATTACAATATAACAAAGAATGTCCAGCATTTGTGATTAAAAACAATCATAATTTGGAATGTGCAACAAAAATGCAATATTTACATGGCAATAACCTGAAAAAGACAATCTGCTAAATCGCATGATTGCTAGGTGGATATACTTTAATCAGTTTTTTTAATTTTTTTTTATTTTTTTTTATAAATTTAATTTCACAATTCTTATGAGGAAAAAGTATGGGTAACACTTTACAATAAAGTTTCATAACATTAGTTAATTTATGAACTAACACGAACTATGATCAATACAGTACTATTAATCTTTGTTAACATTAATTAATAAAAATACAGCTCTTCATTGTTTGTTCACGTTAGTTCACTGTGCATTAACTAATGTTAACAAACACAACATTTGATTTTAATAATGTATCAGTAAACGTTGAAATTAACATTAACAAAGATTGAGAAATGCAGTTCATTATTGGTTCTTGTTAACTAATGAAACCTTATTGTAAAGTGTTGTAAAAATATAAAAAAAAAGTTAATACAATTATATTTATTGAGTGAGATGGTCAACAACTCACAGCTGTGTAAATAGTGCATGATTCAGTGTGAAAAAAAAATGATTGTTAAAATGTGTGTTTGCTTGATTGATTGATGAGTATAACTTGTGAGTGCAGTTTACTTATTTAATCATATTTTTGTTCTATCTCTCCATCCATATAGTCTAATATGATATTTCATTTGTCTTCATTCAAAAACAAAACTGATTCTCTTCTGGTTGCAATTAGCCTGGGAAAACCCAGACGAACTTCCGGCAAATTTAGATTTGTTAGTTACACTGAGAAGGGTCTGGTTTTAACCAGGCTAGGTTGCAATGGTTGCAATACTCACAACCGGCGCAACGTCATAGAATGTCTCTGAGCAGATTCACGCCCACTTTTAGCAGTAGCACCTCAATGCAGTACATGAGATCCACAGGGAGGAGTCGGATCAAGATCCATGGGGTGGAGATGGGTAGGATTAGGGTTGGGTTTAGGGATTAGGGGTGGGTTTAGGGATCAGGGGGCGGAGTTGGGTAGGTTTAGGTGTATGTAAGGTGGGAGGGGTCGGATCTCGATCTGACTCCTCCCCGTGGATTTCATGTTCCGCAGTGAGAACCATCTCACTTTTAGGGGAAAATAAACTAGACTTCCCATAGACTTCAATACAACAGAGCGTCACAAAACAATGTCCGTACACAGCCGGCAGGCGTGAATAACTTAAGAAATCACTAAGATTAAACATATCAAGTAATTATATATCCACCCTGCCTGCTATAGAGTGTGAAAGATGCATCAACAAACTTAATTTGGTCAATTTAAAAACATGTCCCTTCATTCTCCCAGCGTCAAATTGGTGTAACAACCCCACCCAGTGGCCAGAGTTGTCTTACCCGAACATTTACTAGTCGTACCGCATACATTATAATATATCTTATAATATATATAACCCCACTGGGTGGGGTTCTTACACCAATTTGATGCTGGGAGAATGAAGGGACATGTTTTTAAATTGACCAAATTAAGTTTGTTGATGTATCTTTCACGCTCTATAGCAGGCAGGGTGGATATATAATTACTTGATATGTTTAATCCTAGTGATTTCTTAAGTTATTAACGACTGCCGGCTGTGTACGGACGTTGTTTTGTGACGCTCTTTTGTATTGAAGTCTATGGGAAGTCTAGTTTATTTCCCCCTAAAAAGGGGCTGTGACGAAATCGACAGTTAAGTTCCCGGATGTACCGGTAGTATGTATGGGGGAATTTCCAGTTCATCATAATTTTATAGTTGGTCATTTTAAATGATAATATATATTTTTTCTGTCAAATGGACAGTTTCTCTGTAAACAGTTGTATTTTTGGTCTGTGGTATCATTGTCTTTCACTCCACTGCATGCTCATAATGCCCACACACCACCCCAACATCCTCGTCATGAGAACAGTTGTTTTTGCCCAGTTTGGCGTGTTTGCAGTGTAACAGAGTCCGTTCCGTTCCTTCACACTCGACGTCGTCCAGCAGGATCCTGACTTCGCTGGCTCCCGGTCCGAGCTCGGCTCTCTTCGCCACGCGTTCGACCACGGGGAATCCCAGCTGCCGGCAGACGACCGCCGCGGCCTGCGTGTTGAACATGTCGTCGCACACCGTTCCCCATTCACCACGCACGAAGATCTCGACCCGGCCGCGGTCCTTCAACCCGTCGGCGCTGACCAGCCTCACTGTCCCGGAGCGGGGCCGACCCCTGCGGTCTCCTTTCCTCCTGGGTTTCCCTCGGCCTCGTTTTCCAGGTCTGCCTGTTTGGGTCTTTGCGGTGGGTTTGGGTTTTGGTGCCGGGGTCCAGTACGTGGGCCTGGCGGGGGTGTTGGGTTTTGGTGCCGGGGTCCAGTATGAGGGCCTGGCGGGGGTGTTGGGTTTTGGTGCCGGGGTCCAGTACGAGGGCCTGGCGGTGGGTTTGGGTTTTGGTGCCGGGGTCCAGTACGAGGGCCTGGCGGGGGTGTTGGGTTTTGGTGCCGGGGTCCAGTACAAGGGCCTGGCGGTGGGTTTGGGTTTTGGTGCCGGGGTCCAGTACGAGGGCCTGGCGGTGGGTTTGGGTTTTGGTGCCGGGGTCCAGTACGAGGGCCTGGCGGTGGGTTTGGGTTTTGGTGCCGGGATCCAGTACGAGGGCCTGGCGGGGGTCAGTGGCCGAGGGGTCGTGTGGAGAGCGCGTGGACGAGGCGTAGAGTGGCGGACTGTGGTCACTGGTGCTCGCGGTCGTGGGGTTGAACTGGGTTTGGTCGGTTTTGGTTTGGGAATGGCAGTCGTTGAGGGTTTTTTGTTAATCACAAACTCTGTGGAACAAATCAAACAGAGTAAAAAAAACTAGCTGAACAAACACCCTTTCTAGTGATTGCAATTGCGATTGCTGTGCTTGTTTGTAGGGCTGCACGATTTGGCCAGATTTTTTGTGATTATCAATATTGTTATAAAAAAATTATATTGTATATGATAATAAGGCAAGGCAAGTTTATTTATATAGCATATTTCATACACTTTGGTAATTCAAAGTGCTTTAGACAGAAATGAATTAAACAATCTCAAAATAAAAGCAAGGAAAATTAAAACAGTTATAAAATGAATTACAAGAGATATAAAGATGATACAGTTATAAAAGGAATTAAAAGAGTACAAAGATGATACATAGATAAACTTCTCATCTGGAAAAACACCGGTGTATCATATTTTTCACAGCTGCTTGTTTACTGTGAGATTTTCCCATGTTGATTATACTGTGTCTGTGGTGTTCTTTTGGCGCGCCCAAGTAATCTATTGGACGTCTCCGATAAATTTGATTTTTCCCTAAAATCGGACAGGAAGAGCTCTAGGAAAGGAATCAAACGAACCCAAAGATTTGTTCTGAGGCTTGGTCCCCAACCTCGAGTTTCACATTAAACTCACTACTCTACCACAGACTCAGTCATCAACATGGTTTCATCTTTCAGTTTCACAATTAACATTTCAGAGTAATTTATGTTTGTAATAATATTAATAATTCACAATAAGGTCCCATTACTTAATGTTAGTTAATGCATTAACTAATAGTTCATGTCAGCTCAGCTCCATTAAATAATATTTACAGATACAACTTATGATTTTAATAATGCATTTTTAAATGTTTACATTAACATTGACAAAGATTAATAGATGCTTTAGTATTATTGTTCATTGTTAGTTAACGTTAACTAATGTAGTTAACTAATGTGAACTAATAGAACCTTATTGTAAAGTGTTGCCACAATAATTGAATTATTATTATTACTGCTAAATAAAAATATGAAAATTTTAATATAATTATACAAAATATGAAAATGAATAAATAAAACAAATAAGAAATATTACTGTTATAATATTTCACTTTAAAAAAATTGAGAATTTTAGGAAAATAATATATATATTTTTTTACATTACAACTGTAAAATTACAATACTAATGTTTAATTCCTTTACTTTTAAATGTTAAACTGTCAAACTTATATTTTGTCTGTAAACAGCAGGGGGCCCTTGAAGCCTATCTTTTGTTGATAAGCGCTTCAAATTTTTAGAATATGAAGATGGTTGGCACATGTTGTGTTTCCAAATGCACGTTAAAACTACTCAAACTCAAAGCAGAGTTCACGAGGAGCAACATTTACTGTGAACCGAGTTGCTGAAAACACCAGCAAATCAAGAGCTGCTCACGTGTAAATAAACACAGTGCTGCACTTCAGTCTGAAACACGCAGCGCATTCATGTCATTCAATCACAGCCTTCGCGATCTGATAATCCATATATGCACTAAGCCATATCACAATTTTGGTTTTATTTTTCTTAATCGTGCAGCCCTACTCAAATTTCACGCCTATAATGGGAAGAAGGAGTGTTTATTTACCTTCTTTAGGACTGAAATGAATCAGTTTGCCCTTAATGTTGACTGGAGTGGGCTTAAAGCTGCATTTGCCTGGAGGGGCCCTCCTAAATAGTGAAGAAAATGTCCAACTGTTTATTTCACAGCTTTTAACAGTAAGTACAGACATACCTTACTCAGGGCCTAAAACTAGCTTTTTTCCACACCTGGCAATGGCCGGTGACTTAAGAAAATTTACCAGCCACAAACATTTTTCATTTAATTGTTCTTGCAAAAAAAGGCAATTAAGACACACTCTATTCCAATTTCGATACCAAAGCTAAAACTACTACCCTAACTAAACATTATTAAAGACAAGTAACAGTAGTTTTCAGGTAGAGACATTGAATAAAGTTATCAAATGTAAAATTACACTGCATAGTCAAGTTATTCAGTCAAGATCAGTGAATGATTTTGTTTCTTTGCCTTTTGTTGTTTGATTAACATTAAAAATACAGACATCAGCATAAATATTAGGCTGCTGTCACTTTAAGACTAATGCACAGATCCAATACACTGATACTGGTATACATCTTTCTCTACAGTTTACGTTTATTTAAGCCATAACCGGTTATGTTTACTTGGATACTCCCAGAGACGGGCATTTTTGACACATTTTTTGTGAATTTGTCCGTTCAAGAGCAAGAAGACGTGAAAGAGAGCTCAATTCAGTATTTGCTTCAGATGTTTGCGCACACAAAACTTTCCATACAGCTTGCAAATAACGAATTGAGTTATTTGTTACCGTCTTCTTGCGCTTGAATATTTATGGCCAAGGCTTAAACTCTTGTGACGATGCCTGTTAATTGTCCCGAACGATCTTCATGTTTGTTTGACTGTTTTTTTTTAACAACACTGCATTGTTAGAATTCATAAAAATATTACCGGCCAACTGGCGATTAACACCATGTCACTGTTATGTTCATCTGTTGTGTTGTGTATCTTGTTTTCATCAGTCACATGTCTTTGTTCTGTTTCCCGCCACTCGTCTGTCTCTATGGTTACTGTCATTCAGTTCATCTGTTCCACCTGTGTTTAGTTAATTATCATCTGTGTCACCTGGGTTTTGTTAATCTGTGTTCATCAGTGTCTGTATTTAGTTCCTCTCAGTTCAGCCAGCCTTGGTCTGTTCTTAGTCCTATTTAGCGTGTGTTATCCTGCCTGTCTGTACCTGCCTGAAGTTAATTGTAAGTAAAAGTAATTGTATTGGAGCCTTTTGCCTCATCTTCTTCTTCTGCCAACACCACACCATGACACACCATTTCAAATACTCGCCAACACCTGTTTTATTATTCGCATTTGGCGATTGTTAGTGATGGCAAAATGAAGCTTCCTGAACCACTGAGACCTCGCAGCCCATTGCTTCACCCAAAGGTTCATTACTCAAAGCTTCATTCAGCATTGCTCACTAGTGACACCTAGCTACTGTGCAAAGAAGTAGCAGAAAAAATGAATTAAGTCTGAACCAATGACCAAATAAGTCTGCTCAGACTTATGATGTCCGTATAAACCCCCCAAGTTCTGTTTATTTATTTATTTATTTTCTTCTTTCTGTTAATGTCTGTAACCTTTCATTTGCAATAATAAAAAGACCTGAGCAGACATTTGTTCATTGCCTGAGTATAAAATATGTATCTTTCTCTGTCTGAATTTACTTGTGCAGAGACAACTGTCACACACACAGTTAATTAATTATTCATAAATAGTTTGGATAGAGACAGTATGAACAACAAAACTGACACTGTGTTGTAATAAAGTAAACCGCAACAGAATAGTCTGGGGTGGGAAAAGTTTTGTCCGGTGAGCTGTTACTAGTTTTAGTGCAGTGTTGTGCTTATGGGACTGGGGATATAGAGGAGCAAACTGCAACACTGCAGTTCGGGGTGGGTGATGGAAGGATTACAATAGATTTTTATTGAGAAACAAAACTGTTTTCTAGTGTGTTGGGGTTTAGATGATTTCACTTCTTGGACAAAACCTCTCCAGCCTTGGAAAATATCCTTTCACAAGTAACAGAGGATGCAGGGGAACATAAAAATGCCAGTGCCAGCTGGTATAAAAGAGGAGACTGATGCTTCTGTTGAGGCCAGACAGGGGAGGATCTCCTCTTTCTCTTTTCTCCATTACCAGGAAAAAGGAAGAGTCGCAAAAAGCAAACAAATCCAAAAGGGCAATCCAAAACAAAAAGCAGTCCAGTCCAGATCCAAAAAGCAATCCAAATAATCTTATCTAATTAATATAACAAGACTATAATATAGCTAGCCTACTATAATTAATAATAACAATATACTATAAGTATTCTAACATGATATAATATAATAATATACAGCCCTAACACATATATGACACAATAACGACAATGACAATGAGGGTTCCCTAACTCTCTGACTCTCTGACACTACTACAACTGCATCTACTACTCCTGACAACAGCCAGAAGGTGGCGCGAGTTTCAAACCCCCTTTATCCGGAAGCGACACTCAGACTGAACCAATGACGTATCCACACAAACCGACATAGATATATACACTAGATGTCGCCTTGTCTACGGCAGTTCATTGGAACGAATGCGGAACGAACAGGGGAGCCCCTCCTCTTTAATGCATCAGCGTCAATGTAGAAAAAGGTTTAACGGAAATAAAATCACCATAAATCGTCATGAATGCGATTTTCTAGTTGTTTTGGTTCGTTCCAACGGTCAGACATGTATTTATCATTGAGTCCAGAGAAATTAAAAAAAAATTGTTTTACAAAATTTCACATTCTTGTGAAATGTAATCCCTTGCTGTCTGGTTTTTAGATTTCGTTTGTGTGAACATCCATACGCAGCACAAAAGTCCGGCATCATCCATGAATTCAGCGTTACCTAGCTACTTCCTATGACAAGACCCCTGTTCCAAGATGGCGGCGATTTTGACGCATGCTTAGAACCCCAAGGCGACATCTAGTGTATATATCTATGACAAACCGAGGCCTCGTTTGTCATTAGTCACGTGATTTTCACGTTAACAACACAAGCCTCGAATCACGGCTTCAAATGTCACATCACTAGCGATTGTTAATTTTAGGCCCTGGTTACACACATAATCGAACAACAACAGAAAAAAAAAACTTTAACTATTGCTCATCAGAGAGAATAAATGACAGGATTTTTATTTTGTGCAAGCTATTCCTTTAATATTGCCTCTAAAAAGCACTATCACTATATTTTCATTTATTAATTTATTTTGATATATTCTAAGAGGCATTTTGGTATAATCACTATAGACAATCAGATTAGGCAGGGGAGGAGGTTGTTGTTTTTACTACAGCTCTGCAGTAAATTCAGTATAAAAACCCTAACTGTGAAGTTTTATTAAGTGAATGTTAACAGAACTGAATCGCCTGTCTAAAGTCTGTGACAGTATCAATACAGTGTGTGTACCTCGAGGGATCCACTATCTTATACACCACTCCGGCTCTGGCTGTGGCACTCGCCGCTCCTGTCGCTAGGAAGTACAGCTCACCTGAAACACAGACACACTCTTATGGAAAAAAACGGTTCAATGGGGTTCTAGAACCCTCAATTTTAAAGATCCCTTTATTCCAAAAAGGTTCTATATAAGGAGAAATGTCTTAAATGACTGCATAATATGCATAAAATGACTTCCATGTTTAATGGTTTATTTAATTTTTGCTGTCTAATTCATAAACTTGAATTAAAAGAAAAATTATTTATTAAAACTAAATCCATAAAAGGATCCCATGATGGGAACCCCTTTAAGGTTCTATAGAGTGCAACAGCCTTTCCGAAAGTATTATTTCCATTCATTTTTCCCATAGGGATTTTATAAAAGTCTTCGTTAAAGAGTTATAAGCCATGAACCAAGCCAACCAGGGATGAGGTGAATCACAACACTACAAACTTTGATTTGAAGAAAAACATTTTTGAAGATCGGAACAAAATGACAAAGGTACAAGACTGTGTACTTAATGGCTTTAGTGATTTAAAAGGATTTACAAATGTTGATTTTATATATTGCAAAATATGGATATGTACTATATACAAACATTTTGAATGTAGAGAAATCGACTCCTTACATAATTTGAAACACTTGCTAAGCCAAATAACTATTTTAGCAGCTTTTTCCGACTCCGATTGGTGTATTTTCTGTACACCATCATGGGTAATGTATTTATCACCAGGAATTCTGCTTAAATAATGCAGAAGCAAATATAACATCGATTAACAACCTTGTAGCTTACAGCAGGTCTTTACACAGACTTTAAAGGTTTATAAGTTATCGTTCAAAATCAAAAGAAAATTAATGGAGCTTTTACTTCTGGAACCTGACTATTGCACTCAAACCTTTTCTTCTAAGTATTGATATTGATGACTGTATATTGGAGAAAATGTAAAGCTGTTGAAAAACCTAAAAATAGTCACACACGGAGCTGCTCTCAAGTTACCTGCCTCATCTTCGCCAAATGATATGATATACTTGTAGTAGCTGTTTATAAGTTTAGGGAAACTGCACGTTTTGTCAGTGCCCATACAAATCTCCTTATAGTTCCATTTTCCCGTCTCAGTGTTTTCCTTTAGGGACATCAGGCGCCTAGGATGCATATAATGGGAGAAGTCTGATTTATTCAGTGCATAGTAATCATACAAACAGTGAGAGTTTGTGAAAGTAGCATGCATTAGTCTTGTATTGATATTCTTGTTTATATTTTATTATATTGGACTATAATTCAAGTACTAAAAAAAACATACATACCCACTCATAAAATCCCCAAAGATATACAGACCATTCAGATTTGGCATCTGGCAGCCTCTGTAGATGTAGCCACCAGTTACAGACTTGCCGATTTTATGTGGGTAAGCAAATATCGGAAGGATATCGTCTATGGAAAAGGTAAAATAAAGATATTTTTTTCTCATATACTCTTCAAAACTCAACTAGAACCAACAGCAGTATGTGAAAACTGGAGCTGTATTCATAAAAATCTTTAAAATAAATGAAGAAAGGGTAACGTTATAAGAAAGTAGATTTTTTAATGAGAATAAAATGACAGGCTTTTATTTTGTCTGATTATATACTAACCTACAGGTGAGATTGGCTTGTCCAATACAACAAATTCATTACTTCAACATTTGTAAAGTGCCCAAAATGTATTAAATTACTGTAACCATCAGAATTTTCTGGCAGAATTTTTTTAAAACAAAAATTAAATGGTTGCACTTTATTTTACAGTATGTGTACTTACAGTGTACTTACCTAAGAAGGTACTGGGTAATATAGGGTAACGTACTCTGTTACTGAACAAGCCTATGGCAGAGAAGCCTGCCAGAGCATGCCAATTTGGGCGTGGCATCTGGCTATAAAAGCAGGCGATCTGGCATAGGATACTCAGATTAAATTCGACTGAAGCGACGACCCTGAGAGTCGTGCAGAAATATAGCATGGCCTGAAACGCAGTACTCATTCCCGTATCTCAGGGAACCGAGGTTACGTAAGTAACCGAGTACGTTCCCTTTCGATACTTTACTCATACTGCGTCGCTAGATGCTGTTATGTGAAACCAATACAATCATGCTGTGCTATGGCTGCAGAACGACTATAATGATATACTTGGCCTTAAGCCCTAGCAGAGCCTAGAGGAACCTAGACATAATAGGGAATACTCATTTTGCTAGGGGCTCCGACGTACTAGAAGGGCTGAGAGCTGGTTAGGTAGGAGAAGGCAATAGCCTGTTACCAGTAGCCCAGACCCTGATTGGAGCCACGAAGGTATTGTAGCAATAGGCAATAGCCACAGAATTACCCCATATAGTAGGGGGGAAGTTCATAGTGGTTTGGGCTCGGCTTAGGTCAAATCCACTAGACAGAAAGGACTTGTGCCTGCAGAGGAGGGACTTCTAGATTGTAGAACCTAGTAAATGTGGTTCTCTAAAAATCTCTAAAATCGCTCTATGTATATTCTAAAAGCCCTGACAGGGCAGAGTAAATGCAGCTCTCGTTAATCCGTGGAGGGAGGAAGTGCTGAGAGGGAAATTAATGGAGTACAGTGCACTTTAGGTATATAACCATGCTTTGGTTTGAGGATGACTTTGGAGTCATTTGGCCCAAATTCCATGCATGAGGCACTCAAAAAAAACTGCCTGTATGTCACCCACATGCTTGACCGATGCTAGTGCTAGCAGAAGTATGGTATTTAACGTCAGCGATCACAGGTCGACTGACTGGAGTGTCTCAAAGGGCTGGCTCCTGAGAGCCCTTAGCATGTAAGCCCAAGAGCCCAAGAGCCCAAGTCCCATGTAGGGACGGTGAGGGGGCGGGGCAGGTTCAGCCTCCTGGACCCCTTCATGAAACGAACCAAAAGGTTGTTTCTGCCCACAGTTTGGCCAGCCACAGGGGCGTGGAATGCTGCTATGGCTGCCACATAAACCTTGAGCGTGGAGGGAGCTTATCCGGCAGCTCCTGCAGGAAAGACAATATCAGAGATATGTCGCAAGAAAGGGGGTCTGCGCTCCAGGCTGTACACTAGGCGGAGAACACATACCATTTAAGAGGATAGCGGCATCGTGTAGACAGGGCTCTAGCCGTGGAAATGGTGTTTAAGACTCTCTCGGGAAGGTCTATAGGCTCCCGTCGAGAGGCCAAAGGTGCAGTGCCCACAACTCGGGTTGCGGGTGCCAAATCGTCCTGTTCGCCTGAGAAAGGAGGTCCCATCTCAGAGGGATGGGCCACGGGGCTGCTGTGAGCAGCTGCATCAGCTCTGAGAACCAAGGTTGGTTCCTACAGAGGGGGGCCACAAAGAGGACTACATGTTTGTATTCCCTGATTCGTCTGATGACCTGAGGGATCAGAGAGATCAGGGGAAAAGCGTATAGGAGAAGGCTAGGCCAGTCGTGGGCCAGCGCATCCCTGCTCTTTGAAAAATAAGTTGGGCAGTGAGAGTTGTCTTCTGAGGTGAAGAGGTCGACCTCTGTCCTCCGGAAGATCTCCCATATTTTGTGAACCGTGTGGGGGTGAAGCATCCACTCCTCCGAGGGGACGTTGCTTCGAGACAGCATGTCTGCCCCTTGGTTCAGTTTGCCCGGCACGTGCGCTGCTCTCAGAGAGCGCAGGTTGTGGTGTGCCCATACCAGGAGGTGTTTCAGCAGTTTGAACAGAAGTTTGGAGGTGAGCCTGCCTTGGCAATTTATGTAAGATACCACTGTCATGCTGTCTGATCGGATCAAGACATGGTGTCCCTTCAGGTCTGGTAGGAAAGTCTGAAAGGCTCGACAGGCAGTTGATGTGTAGCCGACTTTCTTCGGTCGACCAGGAGCCGAAGGCCGGTTTGCCTTCGCACAGAGCTACCCAACCTGTGTTGGATGCATCTATCAAGACCACCTTCCTTCTGGTACCGCGCCACGCCAGACTGGAATCAACGAGGATTCCTCCAAGGGGCCAGAGCTGAGACACAAGCCTGGCTCACCCTGATACGTAGGCGTCCGTGCCGCCAGGCATGGGCTGGTACTCGAGGTTTCAACCCGTAGAGTAGGGGCCGCATGTGCAGGAGACCTAGCTGAAGTACTGGAGATGCAGAGGCCATGAGGCCCAGCATCATCTGAAAAGACCTGACGGTGGGAGAGGCTCCGATTTTGAAGGAGGCCACGAGCTGCTGAATGGTCAGAGCGTGCTCTGACGTGACTGTGGCCCAAATTTGGGCCGAGTCGCAGACTGTTCCCAGGAACAAAATCCGTTGGCTGGGGGACAGCGAGCTCTTGGCGAAATTGACCCTGATCCCCAAGCACTCCAAGTGGCTGAGGAGCACGGATCTGTGCGAGTTTAGCTCCGCCTCCGACTGGGCCAAAACGAGCCAGTTGTCAAGGTAGTTCAGAGTGCGAATTCCCATCTGTCTCAGAGGGGGCTGCATCCATGCACTTCGTGAAAGTGCGAGGAGCCAGGGACATACCGAACGGGAGGACCGTATACTGATATGCCACTACCTCGAAGGCGAATCTCAAGAATTTGTGAAAGTATGCGTCTTTCGGGTCCAAAGAGAAAAAACAGTCCCTTGGGCATATTTGCGAGAGGATCTGCTTCAAAGTAATCATTCTGAAAGTCCGTTTCATAAGGGCGCGTTTCAGGCATCTGAGGTCTAAGATGGGTCTGAGACCGACATCTTTCTTGGGAACAAGGAAGTAACGGCTGTAAAAGCCTGACTCACTCTGTGCTGGCGGGACCATTTCTGCGGCTCCTTTTGCCAGTAAATTCATCACCTCGGTGCGGAGGACGAGAGCTTCATTGCTCCTTACCGAGGTGGAAACCACGCCGCGGAAACGCGGGGGTCTGCGAGTGAATCCTAGAGAGTAACCTCTATTATCCCCAAAACCCATTCTGACACTCCGGGGATGGCCTCCCAGGTTATCAGGCAGGTTCTATTAGTTTGAGCGACAGTCCCCTGTGAAGGGCCTGGGGCTCGTGGTAAGTGGAAAAGGAAAAGAGCTCTGTGTTTGAGTATGTTTGTGTTGTCTAGCGACGCAGTACGGGTAAAGTATCGAAAGGGAACAACATGGGTTAAGGTTTGGTTTAGGGGTAGGTTCAGGGTTAGTACCTATAGTTATTACTCAGTTATTGTAATTACTGTAATAAGTACATACAGCACTGTAAAATAAAGTGCTACCACAATAATAATATTTGAAACAACCCAATAAATTCATTAAACATATTTCCTTTTGAGGTTCATGACATGGATGCCCAAAATGTATAATTCTGTCATCTTTCCTCACCCTTATGTAATTCCAAATCCGTAAGACTAGAGATCATTAGAAAACAAATCCGAATTAAGCGGTTTAGTCCATATTTTCTGAAAAGACACGATCGCTTTATATGATGAACAGATTTAATTTAGGCTTTTATTCACATATAAAAATTCATCCATTAACTCACACATCAGTTGTGGTAAATGGAAATGTTCGATGCATTAAAAATGCCTTATATTCCTATGCATTTTTTTCAAAAAAAAATTTGCACCCCAGTACCCCCATAATAATTTGTGTCCTCATAGACCAGGCTTCTGTCATTGCATGGTATTTAAAGAATATAAAATATTATTCTCATATTTTGATGCTTTAATTGAACTTGTAGGGTCATTAAAAACAAATTGTCCTCCTTGTAAATCACCTTTAGCGACTACTGTAATTTAAAATTGAAATTAAATTTGAAAATTGAAAGTCTTGCTTACTGAGTGATGAGTTGGAGCATAGTTTGTTGTCGTAACAGGAGAAGCCTTCTTTTGCCCTCCATCCATAGTTCCCTCCATTTTCGATCAGATCCACTTCCTCATATTTATTCTGCCCAACATCCCCACAGAACATTCTGCCTTGGCCCTGGCCGCTGACTGGATCACCCCTGTCGACTGAACATCTCCACATGTTTCTCACACCGTAGGCGTAGATCTCTGGCCTCGAGTTGCTCTCTTCTACAAAAGGATTGTCTGATGGGATACTGTAGGGGGCGCCATGATCATTGTTGTCTATGTCGATTCGCAGGGCTTTGCCTAGAAGAGTGGACCTGTAACATCAAGGTTTTTGTTTTTACTTGAGAGAAGCATTTGTGTTTTACAAAAAGGGTTTGTATAAGATTAAAGTGATACAAATAATTGATCCCTATAAGATTGTACTCGTAAGACTATAGTAGTTTAAACCTGCCCTGTAAACATTTGCACCGTCTGCTGATCCTTTTCTCTCTCTTACCTGCATCCTTGCTAAACTCATGCTAGGCCTCTCACATCCCACAATGCCGTATGTCAATATTGACACTGGCATGGGCTTGAACTGTCTGTGAAGAGGCTCATTTCCATCCTGTGAAAAGAACTAAAGCTTCTCCTGACTTAGATCTGTCCTTCATTCAATGTATCTTTGTTCTGCTTTGTTATTTTTCTGTTGTTTTTGTCTAATTATTAGATTATTTATTTATTGGATTAGATTTGTGGATTATTATGTTAATACCAGTCAACTTCTTTTTTACCAATCAACTTTATTTATTACTAAAACTAAAACCATACAAAAATAATTCAGCATTTTTGTATAGGCCTAATGATATTGTACATTCAATTTATATATATTCAATTAATCATATATATGTATGTATATATATATATATATATATATATATATGTGTGTGTGTGTGTGTGTGTGTGTGTGTGTGTGTGTGTGTGTGTGTGTGTGTGTGTGTGTGTGTGTGTGTGTATTTATATATATATATATATATATATATATATATATATATATATATATATATATATATATATATATATATATAAGGAAAATTGAAACTTCTTTTTTTTCAGCTGGTTGCCAATGAAACATTTTTCAACTTGATGTACTAAAATAACTAAAACTGAAATAAAAATGAATAAAAACTCTATAAACATTTTAAAAATGAAAATTACAAAAGCACACACAATTTCTAAACTTTTAACTTAAATGAAAATGAAAACAGAATATGAATATAAAATAGCAATAAATAAATCTAAATACAAAAACTAATAAAAAATATTAATAAAAACTATAATAGTATATTGGGGATACAAACATAATACTGCTACAGATATAAATAAATAAATACATAAATAAATATATAGATGTAAAATTTACAAGAGGCATCTGTTTAGACATAGCACATCATGTAAACAATTAAAAAAAATTCATCCATAATTTTGCAGTGTTATAAGGGTTGTCAAAGTGAAAGTGTAAATGCATATGATTAGTATATTGATCACATGCACTGTGATTATATTAAATACAGGCTTTGCAAAGAGGCTTTTCTTAGAAAAATAGAAATTTACTGCTTTACTCGCTTTATTTATAGCCATTCAAAAGTAGCCAAGTACTGACATGCATTCAAAAGTAACCTGAAATCAGAGGCCTTTTTTTTTTTTAATTAAGTTACTGTGATTGCTGATAGTGTTTTATTCTACAAATAAATGAAACCTGCTTCTACAGGCTTGCATACAGTAAAAGATTAGAGGCAATAATGTAGATCTTCTCACCACAGAAAGTTGAAATGAAGCTGAAGACTAAGCTTTTTAATAATGTGTGTGATACAGAAGACCATCAATACGCAACACTGCAATTCAACATGTAGTGTCAATATAGTAGAAGCCAGTATATACATCTCTGTTAGTCATTGACCCCATTACTCCAAGACTTCAGTGGCTACGACAGTTTTCTCTAAGAATGAAAGGCTTGCTGTGTGTTTGTGAAACTGTGAGTTTCATCGTGCCACTCTCTATATTCAGCAGGCACTGCCAGGTCTGCTCATGTCACATGGGGAAGGAGGGTGGCAGGCCAACGCTAATATTTTGAGGCTGTCTGACTAAATGTGCATAACTCAACTGGGGCACATGCACGCCAAACTTCTAGATTTAAACCTAAATTAGGCTTTTGAGCTCCGAAATTGTCAAAAACACCATTAAAATCATCCAAACGGCTTGTGATCCACACTATATTCCACAGAGAATTTTTTACTTGAACGGACCACATTTATGGTGCAACCTAGTGTAATTTGATTAATGAGCTATAACCTGCAACTGTTACCTTAAAGAGCCGTTTCTACTTGAATTAACAATTAAAAGTATTATGTTAGTATAAATGAATCTATTTAGGTGGATTTAGAAAACATTCTATAACATTAAGGCAAGTTTAAGGCAAATAAAGATAAATAAAGAGTGTGAAGATTACTCACTTGTTTTGAGAATTCCCAAACTTTCCGAAAGGGTCTCCTGCTTTGCCACCATCTCCTATGAATATGTACAGATAGCCATCCAGCCCAAACAGCAGCTGACCTCCATTATGGTTTGATGCAGGCTCATCAACTTCTAGAAGGGTCCTGTCAACCAAAATAAGCATCACAGTGACTGACTGTTTTTTGTTTTTTTTTAGCTGATTATTAATCAAACTTTTCTGCTAAACTTGTAACCCTATTATGATACATAAATCTCTAAAGCCTCTAAATGACCAACATCACAACTTTGCTGAAAAACATGTTGCATGCATCTACTACATGCCTTCTGTCGTCTGATAGTTTACACTTTATTAGCCAATGAAAGGCCTTTTAGTATGTAAAAAAATTCCACCTTTAGGTCCTGGTTCATATCTTTTTGCTGTGAAATATTTACTGATTTTTATTTAAAAAAAATTGAGGAAGGTTTATTTGACATATTACAGTTTTTCTCAGTCGCTTTGGTGCATTTCTCAGATCAGAAATGAAATTCTCAAAACTTGTTCAATCATCTAGTCACTTGTGCACATCATAAAAGCAGTTTCTCATTCTTTTGAACAAGTTGTGATTGCTTTGGTACATTCATGCAATTGATTATGTACAATTGGCAGCTGTTTCCTACATTATCAGTTGCTAATGCCATGTTGCTCAAAATGTATTAAATAGTTCTCTGTGCAATAGTCTTACCCCTCAAAACATCTAGGCCTAGTCATTAGTTCATCGTATAAGTCATTATATGCATTATGAATTGAATTGTGCAGGTGAATCTTGACTTTCACTAATGAAGAGAATGTAGATCAAACAATGAGAAACGATACTCGGTTACTGACGTAACCTCGGTTCTCTCTAGAAGAGAGAACGAGTATTGCGTAAGTTTAGCTTACGCTACGGGAAAGATTCATCTTCTCGAGATACTGAAGCCAAAAAATTATCCTTAATTTTTGTATACCTTGTCAACGCAGTGCAGCAGCTAGCAGACCTAGAGCAGGCTATCTTGCGTGCTCATTGGCTGCTCTGCAGGCAACTGCTGCAGCCTACCAGTGAGCAGGGCGTGACATCACGCCCAATGAAGGGCGCCCGCGCCTTCATGGCGTCACAGCCCGCCAGAATGGGCGTGGCTTCAGCCTATAAAGGAATGGGCTGTAGGCTGCTTCCCTGGTTTTTGTCGACTGAAGCGAAGTCGCTCGTGGCGCGAGCACGGCCGGTTACGCAATACTCGTTCCCTCTTCTAGAGAGAACCGAGGTTACGTCAGTAACCGAGTATCGTTCTCTTACGAGAGGTTCTCTCGTATTGCGTAAGTTTAGCTTACGCTACGGGAACACTTTGTCAACGCCGTGCGCGCCAAGCATCCACATGAGACCCCGAACTTAAGGGGGAACCCCATAAGTGGAAAAAATAAGGTGGCCGGCCGTTTCGCGGGCCATCACTTGTACATAAGCACACATAGGGAATACAGAGCAGCGCGGGCGCGGGTCTGTATAGGCACATGGCATAACCCCTTTAGTGCAGCTCAACCAGGAGAGCTAAGTCATGTGAGAGTGATCTGAGCAGGGGATCTGGGCAGAATACATCTCTCGTTTAGACTGACAGTAGTTTAGCCTGCAAGGCGGGAACTTCTAGGTTATAGAACCTGACAAAAGTAGACGGGGAGCTCCAGCCCGCCGCTACACATATGTCGTGGATAGAAATCCCGCTGGACCATGCCCACGAAGAGGCGACGCCTCTCGTGGAATGAGCCCTGATGCCCAGAGGGCATTGCAGATCCTTTGACGCATAAGCGGTCGCTATAGCGTCTACTATCCATCTGGACAGGCTCTGTTTCGAGGAGGCGAAACCCTTGGTGCGCCCTCCAAACGAAACAAAAAGCTGTTCCGAGCGCCTGAAGGAGGCGGTGCGCGTAATGTAGCTCCTCAGCGCTCTGACGGGGCAGAGGAGGTTTACATCGCTTTCACTGTCAGACACTGCGAGAGCAGATAGTGAAATAACTTGCGCTCTAAATGGAGTGCCCATCACTTTAGGGACATAGCCGTGTCTAGGTCTGAGAATAACTTTAGAGTCATTTGGTCCAAACTCAAGACACGACGCGCTGACAGACAGCGCGTGTAGATCCCCTACGCGTTTTACTGATGACAGTCAGAAAAAACGTTTTCAGTGATAGATATTTCAACCCCACGGAGTCCAGTGGTTCGAAGGGAAAAGCTTTCAGGGCCTCGAGGACCAGTGAAAGATCCCACATAGGAACCGACGGGGGGCGCGGCGGATTCATCCTTCTAGCTCCTCTAAGGAAGCGGATGACCAACTCATGTTTCCCCAGCGGCTGGCCGTGCGTTGGTTCTGCAAACGCTGCTACGGCCGCCACGTACACTTTGAGCGTGGAAGGGGACCTTCCCTTATCCAACAGCTCTTGTAGGAAAGTGAGCAGATGCGCCACCCCGCATGTCCGCGGGTCCAGACTTCTGTCGGTGCACCAGCCAGAGAACACCGACCATTTAGACGCGTAGAGACTTCTCGTGGAAGGGGCTCTAGACTGTGTGATCGTGTTCATCACTCCTTCTGGCAGGGTAACGAGTACCCGTTGATCAGCCATGCATGCAGCGACCAGCGCTCTGGATGGGGATGCCAGATCGTGCCGCGAGCTTGAGAGAGGAGATCTGCCCTCACCGGAATCGGCCACGGAGCTGTAAGCGACAGCTGTGCTAGTTCCGGGAACCAAATCTGATTCTCCCAACGCGGGGCTATGAGGAGCACCGAGTGGCGCATTTCCCTGATTCTCTTGATCACCTGTGGTAACATAGAGACCGGAGGGAAAGCATATAGCGGGAGGCTGGGCCAAACTTGGGCCAGCGCGTCCTCGTCCTTCGAGAAGAACATCGGGCATTGAGCGTTGTCTTTTGACGCAAATAGGTCGACTTCCGCTCTGCCGAATAGGCGCCACAGTTTCTTGACCGTTTGGGGGTGTAAGGACCACTCCCCTGGGGGAACATTGTCTCTGGAGAGTCTGTCTGGGCCGTCGTTCAGATGGCCAGGCACATGCGTCGCCCTCAGCGAGCGCAGGTGTGTCTGAGACCAAATAAGGAGGCGTTCCGTCAGATTGCAGAGTTTTCTGGATCTGACACCGCCCTGACGGTTTATATAGGAAACCACAGATGTGTTGTCCGAACGGACAAGAACATGCTGGCCCTGTATGAACGGGAGGAAGCACTGCAGTGCGTTCTCGACCGCCATCATTTCCAGACAGTTTATGTGAAACTCCTTCTCCCGGTCTGACCACTGGCCAAAGGCCGGTCTGCCCTCGAACAGCGCTCCCCAACCTGAGTTGGACGCGTCTGTTGAGATGACTTTCCGGTAAGAGACGGTTCCCATCGTTACTCCCTGCTGGAACCAGCTGGCCGCTAACCAGGGCTGCAGAGCTGCTATGCAGGTCTGAGTCACTCTGATTTTCCGACCGCCAGATACCCAGGCTCGGGGGGGTACGCGAGCATTCAGCCAGCGTTGGAGCGGGCGCATGCGCAGTAGGCCCAGCTGGAGCACCGCTGCAGCTGATGCCATACAGCCCAACATCCTCAGAAAAATTTTCAAAGGGAGGAAGCTGCCCTTCTGGAAAGAAGCGGCTAAGTGGCGAACACGGCGCGCGCGCTGTGTCGACAAACGAGCCGTCATGGTTACCGAGTCCAGTTCTATTCCTAAGAAGGAAATTGACTGGCTGGGCAGTAGTGAGCTCTTGGTCCAGTTGACCGTGAGACCCAAGCTTTCCAGATGACTGAGTAGCACTGTTCTGTGAGATAGAAGTTCTGTCTCTGACTGTGCCAATATCAGCCAATCGTCCAGATAGTTCATTATACGCAGCCCCTGACTTCTCAGGGGGGCGAGCGCCGCGTCCATGCACTTTGTAAATGTACGGGGTGCCAGGGACAGGCCGAACGGCAGGACGGTGTATTGATATACCTGACCGTCGAAGGCGAATCTCAAAAATTGCCTGTGACGGGGTACTATCTGAATCTGAAAATATGCATCCTTCAGATCTAGAGAGATAAACCAGTCCCTCGGGCGAACGTGCGCGAGGATTTTCCTGGTCGTAAGCATTTTGAACGGTCTTTTCGCAAGCACTTTGTTCAAATGTCTCAGATCTAGGATGGGTCTGAAGGCTCCGTCCTTCTTGGGCACGAGAAAATAACGACTGTAAAAGCCTGACTCGCTTAGAGAAGGCGGTACCATTTCTATAGCCCCTTTGCACAGCAGCTTTGCTATTTCTGCGTGAAGTAGGTGTGCTACTTCCGCATTCACTATTGTCGCGGTCCGGGCTCGAAAGCGCGGGGGACGGCGAATGAATTGTAGTGTATAGCCCTGCTTTATTGTGCTCAGCACCCATTCTGAAATCCCTGGGATTTTTTCCCACGCGGCTATGCGAGCCGCTAGGGGGCGAATGGCCTCCGTGTTCAGACCGTGTGCGCGCTCTCGATTCTGGGCAATGGCGGCTCGCTGACAGCCGAAACCGGCTGATTTATGTGAGATGTCCCGATAATAGGGGATGGGGAACACACTTTTACCACATTTTGATGCGCGAGCCGTGCTCTGGGTGACAGAGCTCTCTGTAAGCTTGAGCGCGTGGGCGCGGGCACGAGACTTACAACTGTATCTAACGCCCCGGTCATAATAGACGGGGAGCGTTTTATTAACGCTCTGCGTTTCGTGATAATGCTTAAGCGCGCGGGCGGGGCCCGGGGAAAGGTTTGTGTTAGTAAGCGTGAGCGCTCTCCGGCGGGCACGAGACTTACGTTTATAACCTGTTTGTTTGACCGTGTAACAGAGCGGGCAGATAGTGGGCACAGACTTGTGGACACATTTCTTACATGCAACACTCGAGCGGCTTTTCTGCGCTTTATGAGAGTGTGCTCTGTGAGTGACACAGGATTTTGAGTGCTTATGTGTAGGGGTGAGCACTGGGACGTGGGCACTTTCACTACACTTAAAACATTGACGGCATGAGCCGGACCAGACATTACACTCTTTTTGAGATTTCTCTGGGTCGCCGTGAAAACGGCGTTTGTGTGCAGGCGAGAGGGTGAATAAACCGGCTCGTTGGCTGCTAAATGGACCGCTGCAGTAGCCTGTTTGAAGGGGACTGACAGGGAAATGAATTTTGACGGCGGACCGGCCGCAGCGGGACACGCGCGTCTTTTCCCTCTTACTGTTAGGAGGGCTTCGCGTGCTCAGACTTCAGCGTGATTCTCTGCCGAGGCCCTCTGGGAGGCGACAGTCTATGACGGCTGTCTGAGTGCGACCTAGGGCGGCCGCCCTGACGTCGCTGCGAAGGCTGAGGCTGGGGCTGTGCTGGACGCTGGGTGCTGGTTCGCACAGGAGGCTGGCTTTGTCTCTCGCGAGAGCGGCCTGTGGCGGAACTCGAGCGTCGCGGCAGGAAGAGGTTCATGGCCTGCGTGGTCTTCTGTACCTCAGAAAAACGATCAACGATCCCGTTAACCGCTGGCCCGAAGAGACCAGAGGGGGTAAGCGGCGCGTTGAGAAATGTGGCTCGCTCAGACTCCCTCATATCCGCGAGCGTTAACCAAAGGTGCCTCTCCGTAACGGTTAACGCGGCCATAGCTCGTCCGATAGCCTGGGCTGCTGCTTTGGTAGCGCGGAGAGAAAGATCCGTTGCGCTTCTCAAATCTGTAACAGCAGCTGGATCCCGGTCCTTCTCGTCCCATTCAAGGAGGAGGTCGGCTTGCAGGATCTGAAGCACAGCCATGGAATGTAAAGCAGACGCGGCCTGGCCGGAGGCAGCATAAGCGCGGCCGACCAAGGCGGACGTGGCTCTACAGGCTTTGGACGGGAGCGCTGACCGTGACCGCCATCTCGCGGAGGGCGGGCAAAGGTGCGCTGCAACCGTTTCTTCCACCGGTGGAATAACCGTGTACCCTTTCTCTGCGGCGCCGTCCACTCGGGAGAGCGGCGCGGAGGCTGGTGACTGTAGTCGCGACGAAAAAGGAGAATTCCACGACTTAGTCAACTCCGCGTGAAGTTCCGGCAGGAATGCAGCGGGCCTCGTTAATGAAGCTGCGCAGCGGCGGCTTTGAAGGAAGCAGCCGTCGAGCCTGTTCAGTGCGGGTTCCTCAGGCGGCGACCACTCGAGCCCGAGGCGGTCCACGGCCTGGGTTAGCAAACGCATTAGCTCAGCGTCAGCTCCAGCGCGGGTACGGGTGGATTCTTGGATCGACGAGGCGTCGGAATGAAGCGACCATTCCTCGCTGTCCGATGCCAGGATGGAGCAGCAGTCCCTCGTGGTGTGTCCCTCGGCCTCATCCTCTGAAGTGACGGCAGTGAGGCTCGTGAGCGGCAACTGCGCGTCGGGGAGGGGAGGCGGGGAAGGCGAGAGCGAGGCTCGAGGGAGGTTCTCCGGCGAGCGCGTCGCTGTGGCCACAGGTTCCGGCTGTCTCAGGGAACGGCGCTTCTTCTTGCGCGGTCCCACAGAGGGCGGAGTGACTAATGTAGATCTGATAGCTTCGGGACGAGCCCGCAGGGTCGCCAACGGAAGTTCCTCACAGAGCTCGCAACCCCTGAAGCGAGGGCGAGCTCGGCATGTTCTAGGCCCAGGCAGAGAGCGCAGATCAGATGGCGGTCTCCGGCGCTGAGCGGGGCTCTGCACGAGCCGCAGGAAGTGCGAGGCATCTTTAAAAAGACGCTCGCTGCTCTTTTAGAGATGTGAAAATCAATCTAATGCAAGGCAAAAGGATACGTCGCCGGATAGCGTAGCTCGCACGGATGGCTGAAGGTGGCGAAGACGGCCGGCTTCCTCAGCGCTGTCCTAAGCTGGCTGTTCGCTGTTTCGACGGCGGCGATGGCTTCTCTCAGATCCAGCGATGCGAAGAGCTCGCTGAAGAGACAAAAATCAGGGAAGCAGCCTACAGCCCATTCCTTTATAGGCTGAAGCCACGCCCATTCTGACGGGCTGTGACGCCATGAAGGCGCGGGCGCCCTTCATTGGGCGTGATGTCACGCCCTGCTCACTGGTAGGCTGCAGCAGTTGCCTGCAGAGCAGCCAATGAGCACGCAAGATAGCCTGCTCTAGGTCTGCTAGCTGCTGCACTGCGTTGACAAGGTATACAAAAATTAAGGATAATTTTTTGGCTTCAGTATCTCGAGAAGATGAATCTTTCCCGCAGCGTAAGCTAAACTTACGCAATACGAGAGAACCTCTCGTAAGAGAACCAGTTCTCTGAAATAGCTCAAAGTTGCATCTCATGAATCTTCAGTTGGCAAGCTTATATACAGCGCTGCATGCAAAAGCAAAGTTCTGCCTATCCTGTGTTTGCCTTGTTGTATTTTCGCCTTTGTGCCCCTATTTCTTTTCTATATCACTATACTATTGTAATGTTTTTTTTTTTTGTCAGACCACAGGTAAAAGTGTAACTGTAAATCCTCTTTCAATCAATAACTCACGTACAGTAGTGTGTAAATTTGTACTTTTGAAATTGATATATGGCATACAGAAGCAGCACAGATTTGTACATTTAAATACAGTAACTCCAGACTGTTGCCGTAGTTTACATCAGGTAATACTAACAGAGTGCAGTGTTTTATTGATAACATGACTAAGCATTCTGACTATCTTGTTTGTGAACAATGACACAAAAGGCACTGATATGTTTATTGAAATAAATACTTAGTTTTGAGAGATGAACTAAAGATTTTGAGTAAGTTACAGGCTTTTGCGGGTAATCCAATGTGTGGTGCTGTTTGTACGAATTGTTTTGAGAATGCACATACTTCTTTGCAAATATTAAAGGGTAACTAAACCCCTGGTAAGAGCCTGACTCCACCCACTGGCAATATTTGAAAAATGCTGGAAAAGTGGGCAGAGCCCAGCGGAGGAGGGCGTACACCTGAGACGCATCTCTCTGTAGTCAAGGGCGTGGTTAGCTGGTACCCTCTGACGTCAGAGGGTACCACAACTTCCAATAGGAAAATTCAACTGCAGTAGCCACCGTTCAACCTGAAGAGGGCAGCACTCAGATGTTTTTACACCATATATTGTAGAATTAAAACACTTCAAACCCAAATGTCAAAAATTGTACTCTAATCAATGAACAGCATTAATAAAGCCCCATTCTTACAGATCATTAACTAAAAAAAGTTGTTTTAGTGTTTAGTTACCCTTTAAGGATGATTTGAGAAATGCACCAAAGCAACTGAGAAAAAACGTGTCATAATATTGAGGTGTTTTTTTCATCCTCGAGTTTGAGCTCCAAATTCTCACTATATCATACTATTGAGCCATAAAAGGCTGGTGCATCAAATAGGATGCAAAATATAAAAAACATATGGAAACTTTTTTGGGACTCTTTATTGACATCTGTATGTAAGACATGAAATTGCAAGTTACTTTATGGTTTGTGGTTACCCTTTGTTCACTGTGATTGTCACCACATCAGAGAAGATCTGTATAGCTACACCACTATCACTGCAAGACATTAGCCCCTTTCACACAGAGATTCCGGAAAATACACGGATAATGTGTCCCGGGATCTTTTGATTTTGGTACATTCACACTGCCAGTGATTTTCCGGAATCTGTGAGTGCGTTCACATACAACCTGTAAAGATCCTGTAAAGACACGTGACGTCAGGATGTGACGTGTAACGTATGCGTAAAAAAAATGTAGCTACACTAACGCATCACGTACCGTTCCACAAAGCTGGCGATCGATCTCAGCTTCATATAGTCTGGAGCTCCAGGTCTCTGCTTCATTCCAGTCTACAGACATTTTTTCATTCTTTCTTTGTTGATGATGAACACAAACTTTCTTCTAAGAGCAACAGAGTCGCACGATGGCACGAGCGTCATCACTACGACACACCCCTTACGGCATTGGTCCTGGCTTTTGTTCACTCAGGGCGCGTTCCGGGACTGATCCCGGCAATGTTACTATGTCATCAATCCCGGGATGTGTTTGCGTTCACACAGAAGGCACTCTAGCAATTTTACGGCAATTTCCCGGGATCAACACGCTGTGTGAAAGGGGCTGCCTACAAAAATTTGTGTTGTTTAAGCAAGTATCTGTTTGCCATCATAATTTCTGGAACATGTGAGGATGAATGACGAAAGACTATGTGCCAATGATAGCCTATGTATCAACAGTTTATTTCTAACAACAACAACAACAACAACAAACAATGTCCCTAGTGTACCTTTAAAGGATTAGTTCACTTTTAAAAAAACTTTTGCTGATCATTTACTCACCCCCATGTCATCCAAGATGTCCATGTCTTTCTTTCTTCAGTCGAAAAGAAATTAAGGTTTTTGATGAAAACATTCCAGGATTTTTCTCCATATAATGGACTTCAACAGGACCCAAACGGTTCAAGGTCCAAATGACAGTTTCAGTGCAGCTTCAAAGGGCTTTAAACGACACCAGACGATGAATACGCTTATTTCACGCAGCCGTTATTTTGAAATCGAAAGCGAGGCTCCGGTGGGAAGAACCCCGGAAGTAAAGATAAACAACAATGCCTTGGACTACCAACCTGAAGCTGCTGCCGAGATTTACACTATTGGATGTTAATATCCAATATAGGATATGTAGATATAGTTCGTTCCTGCTTATTTTTTTACTTTCTGAAAAAAAAAAAATATATATAAATGAATTTAACTGTATATAGTCTAAAGTATGAAAGAAATGTATGTACATTTTTAGAATAACTAATTTCTACATTAAACACAACAATACGCCATCACATTCGCGACTCTCCTATGATTAAAGGCGACACTTCCGGTTTTCTTCCCACCGGAGCCTCGCTTTCGATTTCAAAATAACGGCTGCGTGAAATAAGCGTATGAGGCTCTTATCTAGCGAAACGATCGGTCATTTCAAAAATAAATAAAAAAGTTTACGTTTTATAAGCACAAATGCTCGCCTTGCTCTGTTCTGTGATGCGCGTTCGTGACTCTCCTGTTCGAACTCGTTCATCAAAATGAACGAATCTTTTTCGAGTCATTTCGTTCATTATAAAAGGCTCCATTACTTTGTATCTTACGTTATGGCCCCATAGAAGCCGTTTTTGTAAACATAGGCTAACGATTGCGTCATAACCACACGACTTTCTGTCGCACAGTAGAGAAATTACCGTATAGACAGGAGGAGAAGCTCGCAGGTAATCTTTTACTGTCTATGAGGCAATCGGGGGGACATAGAGGCATAAAGTCAAGGGAGAAGCCCATAGATAGAGAGTCCATAAAAGCAACGGGACAAAATATTTCAACAACGTTTTTGAGGAATTAGGTGATTCAGATTTGTCTTGGCACAGCTACTAGAAGATGTACAACTGTCAGACTGTCGTCACGTTCAGTTTGAGCCTGCGCAGTTGCTCAGCCATCAGACAGGAAGTGCAATAATCGGGCTTCAGTTTTCTCCGTTGAAATCAATGGGGTCGCTGTGTCCATTTCTTTTACTGTCTATGGTTGAATGAACGAAATGACTCGAAAAAAAATTTGTTCATTTTGATGAACGAGTTCGAACAGGAGAGTCACGAATCCGCATCACAGAACAGAGCAAGGCGAGCATTTGTGCTTATAAAACTTAAACTTTTTTATTTATTTTTGAAATGACCGATCGTTTCGCTAGATAAGACCCTTATTCATCGTCTGGTGTCGTTTAAAGCCCTTTGAAGCGGCACTGAAACTGTCATTTGGACCTTGAACCGTTTGGGTCCTGTTGAAGTCCATTATATGGAGAAAAATCCTGGAATGTTTTCATCAAAAACCTTAATTTCTTTTCGACTGAAGAAAGACATGGACATCTTGGATGACATGGGGGTGAGTAAATGATCAGCAAAAGTTTATTTAAAAGTGAACTAATCCTTTAAGCTTGAACCACAGCATTTGATGCATAATGTCAATGATCAAAGATTATTAAATTAAAAAAGATTTTGAGAGATAAACTTTAAAACTGGCTTGAGAAACCCTGGCCAGATAGATAGACAGACGGACGGACGGACGGACGGACGGACAGATAGATAGATAGATAGATAGATAGATAGATAGATAGATAGATAGATAGATAGATAGATAGATAGATAGATAGATAGATAGATAGATAGATAGATAGATAGATAGATAGATAGTTAGATAGATAGATAGATGATAACTGGAACTGTTCGGTGGAAACGCATTTTATATCACAACATGAACATGTCCAACCAAGTTAGACTGTCCTGCCATGTTTACTGACATGCTTTCCTTATCTGTGTTTAAATGACTCTCACCTTTCTGAGGAGTGATCCAGCATATTCATATCTGAATCGGACACGATGAACTCGCTGATGCGAATCTTCTCCTGCTTCTTCACAGACACAGAGTAGTAGACGTAGGCCTTTTTCACCGTCGAGAACTGAGGATGCAGGGCGATGCAGAGGAACCCTCGCTCATCTCCGGCCCAAGGTGATGTTAGAACCGCCCTGGTCAGATTCAGGAACGGCCTGTCAATTCTAGAACCATTCGGCAAGTAAATCCACACGTAACCCAGCTGCTCGGCAACAAAGAAGCGGTGAGTACCGTCATTCGCATGTACCATCGCAACAGGATTGCGGAGACCATTCGCAACTTCTTCCAGGCACAACTGTATGCAGCCTTGCGGATCCGCCTTCACATCTCCCAGGTTGGCGTTGAGCTTGTCGTCAGAGAGGACGTTTGGGTAACAGTACTCTGGATCTTTCAGCTCAAGGTATTTGCAGAACTTGCTTCGGTCTTCTTCGATAGCAGAGGTTTCATTGTAGTTGGTCAGAAGGCTGAGAGTGTAACGACAGTGGAGCCAGAAATCCCCACAATAGTTTCCACAGAGTCCGGGAAGCTCCCGCATTGGGGTGTTGGCGTCTTCTGCGTCGTACAGATGTGCTGCATAAGGGGAGCATTCCTGAAACAAGCAAATCAACGCATCAACATTTACAAGATTATTATCTAACAGTTTCTTAAAGACATATCAAGATTACTTCAGGACACTGAGTCTAAACTTTTAAGCATCTTCAAGGGCCCGCTGCGAAAACATTAGCAGAATTTTGACTGTAAAAAATCAAATTCTTTGCCTATTTCTTAATGCACAGCTTACACAGAAGTTGCTTTCAAACAAAGCAGTTTCTGTTCGTCAACATAGAAAATATGCATGCATGCTTGGATTTCTATTGAAACGACTGGATTTCGTCTGGGAAAATTTGCAGAATAACAGTAAATGTGACTGCACCTTAAGATGATGATAACTAAAACTTTAATGTATTAAAAATTGTTCTAATGCAAGGGTGATAACTGTAACTTAACATAATAATTGATCTGTGAGAATAGGTAAGTCCACACCACAGCTATAGCGATAAGGATACAGAAGAACGACATCGTTGGAATCACTTTCAAGAAGATTTTTTTCAGCTGATGAACAATAAAAACATGATAGCCAGTCAGAATCCAGCCATTTTAGAAATAGTATAAAGAAAAGTTCAAATGTCATGTGGTAAAAAAAATATTTTTTTTTTACCAAAATGGTCCCAATTTATATTAAGTGGCCCTAATACCTGTGAACTTACATGGTTTCTAGATATGTACTTAGTATGTAACTACAGTGTAAATACACAAAAATTGTGTCTCACGGTAAATAAACTAAATACTACAAAATGTTTAAACGATTAAACAAGGTATTTTTAAGGTTTTAAAGTGTAGGCTATTCTTGTTTATTGTTTACAGAACACTGTAATTTACTGTAAAGGCAAATAGGTTACTACAATGTCAAATCAAAAAATCTAAAATAAAGAGTAAATCTTTAAAAGTGCTATGCCGTAATATCCCAGAATCTATCAAAGCATAACTATCACATTTATATTTCAGAGTTTACTATCCACTACGTAACCTTGTGTTTTGCATTTACTGTGGTACACAACAATGACCCTAACAATTACACTTTATATTAAGTGGACAGTTCCTGAGGAGTTACCATGTAAGTATCTTACACTGTTAATACAGTGTTGCACAGAGGTTTGGGTTTTGCATAATACACAGTAAGTTATGACCGTTTTACACTTTATATTAAGTGGACAGTTCCTGAGGAGTTACCATGTAAGTACACTGTTAGTACAGTTGCACAGAGGTTTGGGTTTTGCATAATACACAGTAAGTTATGACAGTTTAACACATTGTATCAAGTGCAGAGTTCCTGAGGAGTTACAATGTAAGTACACTGGTACCACAAGGGAAAACTTTAGCTGTAATTCAACATAAGTCCTGCCGGTCATATAGTGAATACATGGTATACACATAGGAATCATCATGGTTTCAGTGTGTTCTTAACTGGTAACTACAGTATGCAAGACTGCGTGTGGAAGTGGAACAACTTGTGTGAATACATATTGTTGTTACAAAATGTAGTTACATAATGCCTGTTACACATGTGTACTTACTGTAGTGGAAAAAGTGTTGTTACCAATGTCCTGTTACACATTTGTACTTACACATACCTTTCCGTGGGTTGTTACATATGTGTAGTTACACAAATATTACAGTTGTAAATACTATGTATCAATGTGTATTTACACTGTAGTTACATACTAAGTACATATCTAGTAACCATGTAAGTTCACAGGTATTAGGGCCACTTAATATAAAGTGGGACCTAGAAATAAATTTTTAAATGATCTGACATTTTAAGAGACTTACTGACCTTGACACACAATGTCAAGTGATATGGCATCTTTTAGTTTTATGTTTTTATTCTGCATGTTTCATGTTGGTTGCAGATGGATTTTTTTCTTTTATTTTTTGACAAATATATATTTATATATATATTTTCCAAATAATAAGGTGTGTGTGTGTGTGTGTGTGTGTGTGTGTGTGTGTGTGTGTGTGTGTGTGTGTGTGTGTTAGAACCAAGATTAGAACCATAAATGCCAATAAAGAACCTTTATTTTGAATATGAATAGATTTTGAATATGTTTTGAATAAAAAACCTTGATTTTTGAAATGCATGCATAAACAAATAGCGTCCTGTCATTGGATCATAAACACTGATATGCTGCCATCATAAATAAACCTTCAGTTAACCCTATAAATGCTCAAATAGCTAATTCATCCAAAATGTATTTGCTGTGTAAGCCTTTTCATGTCCATCCTCCTCATAGTCTGGCAAACGTGGCACTCTGCACGTCTTCTCTGCTGTCGGGATCCCGGGATTCAATCCAGCAGATGCTGATGATGGTGTGAGCTATAAATAAAGTGACTTTTGGACATTTTGGACTATCCAAGCCTTCATTATGCCTTAGCCACAACACCACACCCATCAGAGGACTGAACCAGCCTTGGCAATGATTCTGCCAGCTCGGGACTGGAAATCATCTGAGATTACTACAAGGACATTAAACAAACAATGGACCAGAAAGGGGTTTGGATCGATGGGTTATCTCGCTCGTAACACATTGCAGACTTTGTAACGTAGCCGAGATGTAGATAATCTTTCAGGTCTCTCTAATGATGTTTGATTGCAATTCAAACGAAATATAAACCTATTATGTGGGTTATGTGGTATAAATGAGTCCAGCATTTCCTAAACAACACACATGGTTATGTAATATCCTGCTAGCATAGAGAAAAAAACTTGGAGCAACATCTGAAATGAGTGTCTATATCGAGGAAACTTCTGAATCTACAAAATGTCACTATAGTTTTCAGGCCTAATAAAAACTATAAGTCATGGGACATGATTACTGAGGACATGGTAAAATATTACCCTCAAATGACTAATAACAGACTTATTCATCTGATTTTACTTCATAGATATCATATAAGATTAGTTGAGGTGTTACATTGAATGTTTAAACTGCATGTGAGTTTATAGTAAACACTTCAGAGTACAATATCAAGAGTCTACTTTTTTTTAAAGCTTTTTCTGAAAAAAGCACCAATTCCCACACTCGCTTTTCTTCAGATGTACTATCCATACCTTCTGATCCTATTGTGAATTTTTGTACAGTCATTGTGTTCCTCTTTTTCTGTCCCTCATTTCATTTTGTTTATATGGTTCTGTAATTATGAGACTCTGTTGGAGATCACAATCTCTGTTGTTATCAACCCGCTGATGGATTTGGTTCAACAGATTGTCTCAGCAGGGTTTCACTCATCAACACATTTACCCCACTCTACTAAACCTCAAATCCATTAGCTTATATGTTTGTGCCATTCACTCTTTAGGCAATTATGAGTTTACAGCTTTGCCTTAAAGCTTTTCTCTGTTGAAACAGAATAGGGAATGCCTTATGAAACAAACATTTGTACTGTATCTGGTCTGAGATAACATTATAAACCTCAAGAGGGTGTCCAAAAGTGTGGCCTAAAGAACATGGCATGTCTGAGAATAAGACTACTGATTGCATATTCATTATTTTGCAAAATTCTACTATTTATGTATGCAATAAAACGAGCAAAGGAGTTTTGCAACTTCTGAATTGCACCCACTATCAGCAACGGTATTGAGAGTGTGATATTGATGTTATATACTCATTTGTTATATAACACTTCAGTAAAAAAGAAGGTATGTAATTTAGATTTTCGACACAATGTATTCCAGATTTTTCCAGTACTCCAAGCAACAAACAGTTATGTTCCTGAATGAATCAGAATTTTTGCACGAATCGGCTGAGTGAACAATTCAATGACTCACTCATAAAGACAGTGGATGCAACCGAAATTGCATTCCTCCCTACTACTATATAGTAGGTGAAAAACTATGTAAAAAAAAAAAAAAATAGTCAGTCACCGCCTGCATCTGAAATTGCATACTTTCCTTCAGACACATGGCCAAAATCTGGAGTGGCAAGCAGTTGTCCATGAGGGGCCGCCACTTTTACTTTCTTTTGTGTTTATTTATATATTGAATTGTTGCCTGTTACCGCCTCCTTCTTCCCTGAATTAATAACCTCATTACACAAGCACAAACAAGCTGATATAAACAGTGACATATCGGCACTTGGAATGCTGTTCGACCAATCAGATCGGTTCAAATCTGATATAGTATTATGCATATTTAGTAGCCTTTTTTACTCTTGTTTTTTTCTTCTTCTATGTATATATTTAGTATAATTGTTGCCCTGACCTTTGCACAGGAATATGATACATCCTATGCCTAGTGTGAGGAAGCATATATTTTCCTTCCCTGCAGGTTGGAGAACACAAGCGGCTCCCTGTATCTGGGATAAATGTTCCAACAAAGGCAATCATTGAGCTCAGCTTCACCACTTAGTAGTCAAATAAATCAGGTGTTCCCTTTGCCAACCTAAATCCCACTGCAATCTCAAAACCTTATGGTCAAATATCATCATTTAATCCCAGCAGCCTTGAAGTGTCAATTATTTAAGTAGGTGACTAACATTCAAACATGCCAACACTCAGTAAAGACACATATTAACTGTGAGATTTTAGTTTTGGTTGACTTCGACTGATCATGTGTGGGTTTATTTTTAAGACTGAAGAGTAAAATTCACATGAAATTACCATAGATATCTCACATTTTATACTGATGTCATCATTCCTAAAAATAGCTTATTCATTACTAATGCAGAAGTCATCCAGCCATCTAAAAGCAAAGTCGAAACAAAAATGATGTAACTCGCGCAATGATGTAACTTCCTCTGTATATAAACACTGATGAATGAGACAAAATCTCATCACTTACATCAAAACTGAATGAATAATTCAATTCATTGAATTAACATTTGTTCTTAATTATTAAGTTATTTATTCAATATTAATATACTTATGTAATTTATACAATAATCCTGTTTTATAAATCTCTATATTCTACAGAGAATTTAATAGGCTAAAGTTAAAATATCCACATGCTGTAATTTAATTAAAGTCAGAATTACGCTGACCTGTGACTCACCTGGCAAAGAATACTGCGGATGTACTTCCCACAGGCCATGATTCCCGAATGATCGAAGTAGTCCATGATCTGGTAGAAGCGCTGGGAAATTTGGTTATCCCTGTCTAAGTCACAGCATCCAAATTTGGCGTACTCCTTGCAGAAGAGCAGGGGCTCGGGAGGCTGGAATGGAGGCTTGTAGTCCAGGCACTGCGGGTGGGCATTTCCCTGCGGAGAGATCAGGATCAGGAGCACCAGCAGACACAAGCATTGCGCTCTCCACACTGTCATTCCTCTCATTGCACGTGAAAACTCACACGTGTCTGCGTACAAAGGTGGCTTGTGCTGACTTTGAGAAACACCAATGGTGTGGTGGAGTTTCTCCGTCAGTTAGCGGTTGCCGGTGGTCTGTATCACGCAAACATGTGCAAATGCACACACACACAAACACACATGTGGCTCTAGGGGAAGAGAAACAGCCGGAATACTGCTACACAAGGCCCACTCATTCAACAGCCATGCTACACACACATACACATCTTTACAAACACACACTTCTCTATTCCCTCCCTCTTTCCACCCTGTCTCCTCCTCTGCCTTTCCCTCTTTTCCCTCGCTTTCTCTCATTCTTCGGCAGATGCATTCCTTCTTCGTGCGGCTGGCCTGAAAGCTTGCAGGCTCCCTCCCCCGAATGAACCCATGCCTCTTTCTCTTTCAAAGCATGTTAGTCCTTTCATTTCGCTTAGTAATTGTCCTATAAATCCAGTGCATGTTACTCTTTGATTGGCTGTGTGAATCTTCAACCAAGCTTCTCAGCCTCCCATGTTACATTTTGTGTTAAAAGACATTTTTAGTATGATGCAACATCGCTTTCTGTGTGTTCATAGGGTTCATGAGGTTTGTCTCTACAGGATTCGGGTCTCCTGTCTACTGATTTTACGGCTCTTTTGCAAACACACTGTCTGGTTTGATTTTGCACCCTAACAGAAACTGGTACTCACTGACCCAGTGACCTATTTGGAATAGCTTACATAAACTTGTAGTGTACTTCAAATCTTATTCTGAAAAAAAATCTCTTCTTATTTAAAAAAAAAACTGTTCTTAAAGATAATATAAAATGATTGAAAAAAGTCCACTTAAGTGTATTTAAGTGTGAAGACTGTCTGAAAATACTGTATAATAGGCAGCCTGGAATGAAATAGAGACCATGTTCGGCGGCTCTGTTGAAAACCT
The DNA here is from genome assembly GCA_026230005.1 of Gila orcuttii. NCBI lineage: Eukaryota > Metazoa > Chordata > Actinopteri > Cypriniformes > Leuciscidae > Gila > Gila orcuttii. The sequence continues at coordinate 54,458,557 of JAPDVR010000005.1, read as the reverse complement.
CTGCATAGATTTTCTCTCTGCCTGCACTAAATATATATATGTTACTCAGATGAAATGCGAATGTGTCTCTCATCTGTTTTTGATTCCCATGTCAGACAGCCATGAGGAGCATCTGTTCTCTCACGTATAAGCACAGATCAAGAGCTCGAGGTTCCTTCACTGCATCAGCAGTGCTTACATAAATCACAATCTGACAAAGACTGTTGAAGGCTGCATTCTGGTGTAGGATAAATGTTTAGTTAGGTTAATTATGAATTTTTCTTTTCAGTTGGTGGTTTTGTATGATTTTTTATCTGACTGACACAGTGGAAAAAACTATAGACCTTGAAGTTAATCTGTCAAATCCTTGAAAAGACTTATTGCCAATGTCCAGAAATCACTCTTTTTGTTTCAGTTCAGATTATATGATGCCTTGTTTTGTGCTGTTGATGTTCAGTCTGAGAATTTTGGCAGGGTAAACCCAGTTTCTTGTTTCATATTGCACTATTGCTCTGAATAAGGTATTACAGTATATTTGTCTTTTGCAAATTAAAGTTTAATCATTGCATGCTTACACTCTTAAAAATAAAGGATAAAAAAGTTTTTTCTTGTTGCAATATTGCATAGAAGAACAATTTTTTGGTTCCCCAAAGAACCTTCCAGTGAAAAGAACCATTTTTTCTACATTTTAATAATCTAAAGAACATTTTCTACTATAAAGAACCTTTTGTGGAGTGGAAAGATTCCATAAAGGTTCATCATTGAACCATTGATGCCAATACATTTTTAAGAGTATATGTAACTAATAAAATAGAACACTATTTAATTTTAATCCTGTTGTTCCAGTTGCTTTGAATATCTTTGCCAATGAATGTCTGCCAAGGACTTAATAAACTTGGACTCTTAAAAGAGCATAACAAAGTTTTGATCCATATCTCACTGTGTTTGTGAGAGGCAAAAGAGCATTCGTGGAAGGAAGTCCAGTAAACTGAACCTGGTGATTCAGCGTCACACCATGTGGAGTCCTTCTGGGAAACTACGTCTTATGGGTAACTTAATGACGGCTGTCTACGTGACCTACACTCCCTAACACAGCAGATAGAGAAGATGAACGTGGCAGTGGTGTGTTTTGGCCGACACTTAAAGAGAAGCATTTCTAAGAAGGACTTCCTGAATAATATGACTTTTAAGAGGTGCTCAGCTTCACATTTGTGTCCTTATATCTGGAGTACGGTCATTGTCTGGTCATCAAAAGCTTCTCTCTTTTTTTTTTTAACAAGCTTCAAATCGGGTTTTCTCTTTGAAGCCACTCTTGTGATGTTATGCCAACATTCACTTTCTGTAGACTACTTAAGACATGCCTAGAGTAATAAAAATCACATACATATTTTAATAAGCAAACAATGCCACAACTTTTGAGAAAACGAGGCTCCCAATAAAACAACTTATTTACCGTTGATCTGCAATATTTCGAGAAGAAATCAAATCATTCAAATAGAAATCCACGTTATCAGGAGCTTCGCGTGAGGATGAAAAAAGTATATTTTTCCCACCTATTTTGCATCTATTCAAGTTGGTCACATGAATTCGCTTCACTGACCAACAGAAAAGCTGCTTGGTTTACATTGCAACACTATTGGCAATAGAGAACTCTTTTTGTACGCGAAATGACACAAATGTAAACGCACCTTAAATGTTCCAGTCTGTGGGCAGCATGAACTTGAACGTTATCATAGAGATTAAGAGCCCCTGTATATGAGACAGACCAACTGTTGAGTCACTCTCTATGTTATGACGAGAAGTCCTTGAGGATGGTGAATAAACAAAATATAGTGCATAATAAAAGACTGGAGATAAAAGGGTTTTGAGGTCATGATGACACAAAGGCAGTGAGTGTAGAATGGAAAAGAATCCAGCTGTTGGTTCAAATAGTTCCGTACTCAGATAGTTCTAAAAATTCCAAAAAGAATCTATAGGCAACATTTTTTTTCTAAAGAATGAATGAAAACCAATTAATGACAATAAACAAAATAAATTCAAACTTTTTAATATTTTTTTAATTTTGGGGGGTTCACTGTATGTATCACACACATTTAAATGGAAATAAGTGGGTAAATAATCTCCTACCCATCAATAACAGGTTAACTTGTTTTGAAAATGAGGTAAAGATAGTAATCCTCAATCATGTTCAAATTAGAATTGGCTTCCGGCTCTATATTTAGTAGCAGTGTGGAAAAACAGATTCTGTGATTACAAAACTCAGTGATTAGAGACAGCAGAAATGACTGTAGTTGTATGGCACTGCACACAATCAGAGCAGATTACATCCTTCCGTTGATCCGTTACCAGATGACCGGGTCTGGTCCAGCATTTTACTCAAACTGTCGTGGGTAAATTAGAAGACAAATTTGAGAGGACAGTGTGATTTAGCTGGTCACAGCACGGCCCAGTTAATCCCTGCTGACAATCTAATAAACTACACCATTGTAGTTTGTTCTGGGGCAAATGGAAATGGCTCGCTTTTCTTAGATCTTCTTTGGAGGGCAATGAATGCATCTATGTGAGAGGGGAAAAAAATGTGTGACACGGAGAGCTAGTGCTGCATAATGTAATGCTTCTTTATCAGTGATCTATGGCTTGTTTGTAGTGCGTAATTACGATTTCTTGGCCATCATATGCAGAGACAGCGATTTTGTAGCAGATGGTCAAGCCTCCCAGAACAGTGGACACAGACAGGTCATCCCAGGTCAAAGGTGTAGGAGTAAACACAGCACAGTATGCACTTGTTCCCAACGAACACTAGACTACTCATTGTGTTTCAATTGTATAGAAAAACATAATCACTAAAGAGTATTTAGACACTTGATACGAATAAACAAATTGGTTCTTGTAAATACTGTAAAAAAAGACAAAAGCAGCCTTGATAAAACTTCCTTAAATATTTTTTTAAGCTTTTACTACAGGTTCAAAAAATAAAAATGACAAATAAGCTTTTTGGTGGTGTCCGATATTAAATGGAAAAAAAAAAATACTGTACTGTGAGTATAACTTATACAAACATTGGAAAAAAATACATGGAGGAATCCATCCTTTTTACACATTTGGTATGTACAGTATAGACAATGATACTTGCATAAAAATAACAGCAGAAGAGAGATATTTGCCAACATGCTAGTATCACCCACATCTAAACACTGCATTCATAAAAGGAAATCACATTTGTCACTTTTATGTTTTACCTTCATACAAACAAAAATAGCATGAATTAAAAGGGTACAATTATCAAGATTTTTTAAAGTGTGCATCATGTGCTATAATAATGCGCTATAATAATACTATAATATAATTAAGGTACAACTAATGATAGAGGTGGTGATCAGTTCAGATCACTTTGAATCCAGGTAAAGTGAGACACATTCTGACACTTCATGGCTGTTGTTTTATAAGGTGATAGAAGTAATTTTCAATACGTTTTTTTAGTAATTTATATAAAGATAGATGAGCTCAACTGCCCCCCGTTTTCCAGGTTCTTCTCACACATTTAACAGTGCAATCTGTGATGACTTTAAATGGATTTTTGCATGTGAAACAATGCTGTATTGTTGTGCTGGCATCAGGTATATGACAAAGATCATCCGGTGTTACTCATTCATTCACAAATTTCAACAGCAATAAGGAGCAAGCAGATGAAAATGCAATATGTGAACAGCTGATGTTTGAATGAAAATCCTATTGAAACTCACTCTTCTTCTACAGACCAGCATAAAGTGCATCTTCTCCATTCATATACAATTTAATTTACTATGCATTTTGTTTTTATTAACTTCTAAATGCATATAAAACAATCAACTATTAGATGCATTTTTTATTATTATTATAAAAACTATATTTTGTGTCAATGACAGTCCAAAAAAAAAAAAAAGTTGTATTTTTTCAATTGTTTGTTTACTCACTTTGGAAGAGATTCGCAATCAAACTGTCTCCAACACATGCAAATAACTCAAAAGTAATGTTTAACCCACATATGCATATTGTTATTTAACTGTAAAACAAACAAGCAAAAAAAAAAAAGTTCATTCTACTGATCATAACATTTACAGATATTCAGAGCATGTTGAAATTATGAATCTGCTTTGTTTCCCCCAACAGGAATTCACTTGATAATCAAACAAGCTCCTTCACTTCTGAGTGTCTTTAAAGCAGGTTCCCGTTGTGCCGTTGCATCAAAGTGTCTCAAAGCATCTTATTATTGTGAGAATATGCTTTAATACAAACAACCTTTAGGCTGCAACATGTTCCTTTCAATCTGAAAGACAAGAAGAGACGTGTTAAAGGGCCAGGAGAGACCACAAACATCTCCTTGCAAACACAGCCTCGGATATATGATGCATAATAATCGTGTCAAGATGTTTTAAATCATGGGCGAAAATCAAACAACAAATGCATGCAGAGGACCGACTCCAGATCTCTCATCTCTCATGTTTTTGAACTGTGGATATCTTTTCTTTCTTGCAGAATGGATTCAAGGCCAGTTCAACGGTTGAAAGCAAAAATGCAAGAGATCATTGTCATGGTCATTATCACAAAACACAGACACATGACTGTACATTATATCTCTTATTACACAGCTACTTACCAATCAATGGACATGAAAGTGAATGGAGCTTATTTTTTAAAACTAGCAAATGGCACCAATTATTATTACACAATTATTCAAATATATACTATTGGTCAAAAGTTTGGAATCATGATTTTGTTTTAGTTTTTGAAAGCTATTATTCTCACAAACAGTGCATTTATTTAATCAGAAATACAGTAAAATCAGTAATATTGTGAAATATTATTACGATTTATAACAGGGTGAATATATAGTAAGCTATAATTTATTCCTGTAATCAAAGCTGAATTTTCAGCATCATTACTCCAGTCTTCAGTGTCACATGATCCTTCAGAAATCAGTATAATATGATGATTTGAAGAAACATTTCTGATTATTATCGATGTTGAAAACAGTTGTGCTGCTTCATATTTTTGTGGAACCAAATCAACATATTAGACTGAACAAAATTATAAACGCAACACTTGTTTTTGCCCCATTTTTCATGAGCTGAGCTCAAAGACTTGTTCTATGTACACAAAAGGCCTATTTCTCCCTAATATTGTTCACAAATCTGTCTAAATCTGTGTTAGTGAGCACTTCTCCTTTGCCGAGATAATCCATCCACCTCACAGGTGTGGCATATCAAGATGCTGATTAGACAGCATGATTATTGCACAGGTGTGCCTTAGGCTGGCCACAATAAATGGCCACTTTTGAACAATCCTTCTCTCCTTGAACAAACCCCGTCCATCCTTTGGTTTTTCCATGAAAGTACGTCAAGCCGCACTTCTCTGAAAGTAGAATCAGTCTGGTTCTGCCTGAGGTCAATGCAGAAGAGCTGGCTGTAAATTAAGCTTAAAATTGACTATAACAAGTTTAAAGAAAACTCACCTCCAAAATGAGACCGATCATTCCCACTGTGTCCACACCGGAGCGCACGGATGGGCGGCATTATGTTCCCTAAGGCACATTGCGGTGTAGTTGAGTGTGTGATGGACGCCTGCGTCTCCATTGACCCCGGATTCAAGCACACAAATGGTGTTAAGGCTGTGCCATATTTCTGAGATCAAACTATGGCCAGAAAAACACCACAGCCCTGTTCCCAAACTCCTGAAGGAAAATACAGGCAGAGGGTTTCAACCCTTCAGCCGGCTTCACCACAGAGCAAAGCGGAGCGATGGATATCTGTAAAGATTTATAGACTGGCTTTAACACATAACTTCAAAAGTTTTAAATGCTTTTTTTTTTAAAGAAGTCTCTTCTGCTTACCAAGGCTGCATTGATTTGATTAGTAAAAACAGTAATATTGTGAAATATTATTACAATTTCAAATATCTGTTTTCTGTGAATATACTGTAAAATATAATTTATTACAGTGATCAAAGCTGAATTTTCAGCATCATTACTAATTACAGCATCATTCTAATATTTACATTTAATCATTTAGCACTTTTATCCAAAGCGACCAACAAATGAAAGCAAACAGTTACGAATATGCTGATTTGATGCTCAAGAAACATTTATTATTATGATCAATGTTGAAAACAGTTGTGCTGCTTCATATTTCAGTGGAAACTGATTTTCTTTGATGAATAGAAAGTAAAAATCTAAATGGCTTTACTGTCACTTTTTGATATATGTATACATATAAAGACAATATTGTGCAATAAAGGGTTAGGACTGTCAGAGAACACGATCTATATCATCTCTGAACTAACGCCCTAAAATGATTTCACCCATAACTCCGACTCGGGGGTAATAATACAGAGCGACTGCATGCTAAACCTCTGAACCTGAACCTCCTCCCACACAGTTTGATTAATCGTGCTGGAACAAAAGTCTCAGTTCAGAGATCCAGCAGACCATTAGTAACTGTGTGGACCAGAGTAAAGACTTTTGGGTGTTGAGAAATGAGCTCTGATTGAATTAATGAGGTGGCATATCTGTATCTGTAACCCATAGAAGATGAGATTCAGCATCATTCATGCACTTATATTATCTTGCACATTCTCGCACACTAGACTATGAACTCGGATTGAAGCTGACAGGGCTAATGTTTTTTAAACAAAGAGACTGCATTAAAACAATTAAGTGGAAGATAAGTGGGTTTAAATGGCTCTGCGCCGGGAATTGGTTGGCATTATAGTAGGACAGAAGAAAATAGACAGAAAACTTAAATGTGATGTGTTTTGTTGTTAAAACACTTATCCTATCTAAGCTTAACATGCAGACTATAAATAAGCCATTTTCTGAAAAATGGGAAACACTGATTTCAATGCCACTTTCAAACAAAGAGTCTAAAGGGACATTTTCACGACAATGATTTACTAAATACGGAAAAGTTTTCCTTTTGCGTTTCTGAAAAGTTTCACGTATACGATCACATTGCTCACATTTGCTGACAATTACGGCAACATATGTTGTAATGTGTCATATATCAGTCCTAGATTGCCTAACAGTGGGCCAAAAGAGTGTTGACTCCATTGGTAGAGCTAGAAATAAAGAGGAATGGGCAAAATGACAGAAGCAGTGTGAACTAATGCCAGTTAATGCATAGACTCATCTGACAACCACCATCTGTTTAATTTAGCATGCACTGACACTCAGAAACATGCACACGTATTTGAGTCCCATCCATGCATGTCCCAGGGATTTGCTTTATCATGTTGATCAACAACTGGACAGTTGACAGATGTTACGCAATGCTGGCTCATATAACCAAGCAAACTGTAGCCGACCTATTTTATGAAGAAACTAACAAAACAAATCTATTGAAGAATAAGTGCTGTGTCATTCATTTCAAATAAAAGATCATTCAGCTGCCTTTAAGTTCGCTCAAATGCATCTTTGGAGAAAGGAGACAGAAGGTTGTTGCTTGCATACTAAATACTGTGCTAAGGTGCAAAAGGGTGAAGGATCAGGAGTTCAGGCTGTGTTCTTGAACACTACTGGGTCTAAAAGGCACAGGCGCACACCACTGCTACCACCACAATGTTGGAAACGGTTGCAATGACAGCCACCCAGAGCCAGATGGTGTCGCTGGAGTACTTGGGCTCCAGTGCCGGATCGGCTGGTTTGGCGTTGAGGTTAGAGGTGGAAGTCTGAAGAGATGCATTGCCATTGCGTGGAGTATCCATTAAGGCCCCGCTGACGGCTGGAAAATGCTGTGAGAAAAGGGAGAAAACATGGAGCATGCAATTACTCTCAGTCCTAAAGTCAACATGACATGCTGAAATTACCCCGTTTAATTTTTTTAGGGGTTCTATCGTGCTGTTTTCCATGTTCACATTTCTTTAGTGTGTAATGTTGCTGTTTGAGGATGAAAAAGCTCTACAAAGTCCCTCCAGCGGGAGTTATTTTCTATATCAGTGTCAGTGTTTCTGAACTCCCTGAAACGCCTCCATTGTAGTCTTGAGTTTTCTTCCGGGAACGAACACGTAACAATATTCCTCATTTAAATAATTAATACGCAGAATAAAGGGGCGGGGCCTGGTTGAGTTAGTTAGTAGTGTGTTAAACTGGTGGTTATGGGAAGGGGCGGGACATTTCCCAAACACACTCGAAGCGCTCGACCAATCACAACACACTGATCCAGCCGACCAATCAGAGCACAGTGTGCTTTTCAGAAGGAGGGGATTCATAGAGACAGGAACTAAACAGAGCGTTACTGACAGACTGGGAAGAGAGGAGCCGCAACAATGGAGAATATGGGGAAAACAAGGTGTTTGAAAAAAGGGCATAATAGGTCCTGTTCCTGGTGCATGATTTAATGGTGCATGTTAAGTAAAAAAAAAAAAAAAAAAACACAATCCAATCAGATTCCAATAATTAAAATAAAGTCCTACTCTCAAAGTAATAAATAAGCCAGATAATGGAAATAAAATTGTTGGAAAACGGCATTTTATACAGACTTTAATAATTATGAAGTATCTTGGATAGCGTTAACAAAAACGTATTCCTGCTGTGACCTGTTTGATACTCAAGGTTACTTGTATAGTTATTTACACAATACACGTTGTTTCAATGCAGAAAAGCATGACGTTAATGTTTTTAAAATGGTCATGTTTTATAGTCGAATTAGTAGATAACAATTGGGTGATAATATAGTTTGCATTTTGCGATGTCAAAAGCAATCAAGCAATTGAGATTTGCTATATATATCTCCTCACATATTCTGTATGTTTGCAAATAAAGTATTTACATACTTATATATATAACTTTATATATAGAGCTGTGCAATAATATAATTACATTTTAGGATTTACTATAGAGTAAACTTGCTTTATGTGACTATACGGTATGCTGCACAAAGTTGAATGAAATGTATATCCAACATTTATACAGAGAGTAGTGGTGGGAATCTCTACGCACCTCACGATTCGATTACGATTCAGAGGACTGCGATGCGATGCTAAAACGATTATCGATGCATCTTTTTTTCTGTGTGACTACTTGGTACTTTTATATCAAAGTATTTATAATGACCCATAAAGAATTTACTTCCAATACTTCCTAAATTATTTTTTTAAATAAAACAAATGGAAGTGATTTGGCAAGTCAACTGTAGGTTACATTTGCCAGCATATGTCCCAACATTGCAAAGAACCAACAGGAAAATAAATGTCTGTCTGTACTAGCAGCATACTTGTAGTAAATTAATACAAACTTCAGCATATTCTGAATCTCTAACATTTAATAATAGACTTCTAACCAACATCCCCCTGTTATGTGCAATGAGAAATATAATCCTTCAGACAAAAAACAAATAAACATTTTGCTGTAGCAAAATCACAAACAGCTTTCGTTCAAAAATATAGAATTATGTACCAGCAGCTCTCATACAAAAATAATCCTTGTGGACTTGCGCATATTCTGAATAATTAGTACCATGCAAAACGTCTCGGTTACGGATGTAACCCTCGTTCCCTGAGTAGGGGTAGTCGAGTGACGGAGAATGGGGATTTCGCCTAGAAAGCCAATCATCTTCGAGTATTACAAAACGAGCCTATGGCAATGAAAATGCCATGGGTCTGCGGAATTTGCATAGCGTATCTCCGCCCCACCGCGTGGGTATAAAAGGAGGAACGCCGGCAAAGGCAGATCATGTCTTCGCTGAGGAGCCGAGACTGAACTCAGGCGTCTACCCAGCGGTACAGCGGAAGTGGCAGGGAGACGTAACGTCTCCGTTCCCTACTCAGGGAACGAGGGTTACATCCGTAACCGAGACGTTCCCTTTCGTAGTCACTCCGAGTTACGTCGAGTGACGGAGAATGGGGTCCCCGTATAATCACGCCACCTTCACAGCTGTCTTCCAGTGCCCTGCGAAAGTCTGATCCCCCTGTCGTGATACTGGCACGGACGAAGGAGTCCTACTTAACACAGGAATACCAAGGTACACTGGGGAGCATATCTCAGAGGAGATAGCCGCAGCATGCCTACCCGTAGGGAGGACTTAGAAATACGCATATGGCCGGAAGGCTTCATATGGAGGAACACTGGAGTAACCAGCCCGTGGGGTGGCAACTTTCAACTCCAGGGTGGCAAGGTGGCATGCCGAGGGAAAGACACATGCTCAAAGAGGCTTACAGTGGACATACACATGTGGGGGTTACTCAAGGGAGGAACCAAGCACACGGAGGCACCTAGCCGACGCACAGGCAATAGACACTGGCGCCAGCGTCAACAGTGCTGGAGGAACTCAGGGCTTTAGAAGGGAAGGCTCACCTGAGGAAAATAACCGCACGTATCCAGTCCGTGGAGTGGAATGGCGAGCAAGCGAAGACACCTGAGCGGGTCCTGAACTAGCTGGTTGAAGCGAGTACATGGGAGGACACTGGCTCCACTCGGAGATTATAAAATCTGGCGAATGTGTTAGGTGTCGCCCAGCCTGCAGCTCTACAGATGTCTGCCAGCGAGGCGCCATGCGCTAGAGCCCAAGAGGAAGCCACACTCCGAGTGGAGTGGGCTGTCACACCAAGGGGGCACGGTCGGCCTTGCTGTTGGTAAGCCAAAGCAATGGCGTCCACTATCCAGTGAGACAACCTCTGCTTTGAGAGAGCCTTTCCCTTCAGTCTCCCACCATAACAGACAAAGAGCTGGTCTGAGGTCCTGAAACACCGCGTCCTGTCTACGTAAGCGCGGAGAGCGCGTACTGGACAGAGCAGTGCCAAGGCTGGGTCTGCCTCCTCCAGGGGCAGCGCTTGCAGGTTCACCACCTGGTCCCGAAAGGGAGTGGTAGGAACCTTGGGCACATATCCAGGCCGGGGTCTCAGGATCACGTGAGAGTAAGCCGGCCCGAATTCCAGGCACGCTTCGTCAACGGAGAATGCGTGCAGGTCCCCTACCCTCTTAATGGAGGCCAGTGCAACCAGGAGCGCTGTCTTCATAGACAGGAACTTAAGCTCCACTGATTGCAGAGGCTCAAAGGGAGCCCTCTGCAGGGCATTTAACACCACTGAGAGGTCCCAAGAGGGAACGAGAGGAGGGCGAGGAGGATTCAGTCTCCTCGCTCCTCTCAGGAACCTGATGATCAGGTCGTGCCTTCCCAGAGACTTACCATCAACTGCTTCGTGATATGCAGCTATAGCGGCCACATACACCTTCAGGGTGGAGGGAGACAGCCTTCGCTCCAGCCCGTCTTGCAGGAAGGAAAGCACGACACTGATCAAGCATCTCCTGGGGTCTTCTCGGCGAGAAGAGCACCAGTTGACGAAGAGGTTCCACTTCAACGCATAGAGATGTCTCGTGGACGAAGCTCTAGCGGAAGTGATGGTAGCCGCTACCGCAGGTGGCAGGGTACTCAAACCTGCCTCGTCCCGTCCAGAGGCCACACGTGGAGCCTCCAGAGATCGGGACGAGGGTGCCAAAGGGTACCCCGTCTCTGAGAGAGGAGGTCCTCTCTCAGAGGAATTGGCCAAGGAGGTGCTGTCGCGAGGAGTACTAGTTCGGAGAACCAGGTCCTGGCGGGCCAGTACGGCGCAACCAAAGTGACCTGCTCCTCGTCCTCCTTGATCTTGCACAGAGTCCGTGCGAGAAGGCTCACTGGGGGAAACGCATATTTGCGTAGGCCCCGCGGCCAGCTGTGCGCCAGTGCATCCGTGCCGAGCGTGCCCTCGGACAGGGAGTAATACAGGGCGCAATGGGATGAGTCGTGGGAGGCAAACAGGTCTATCTGTGCGTCCCCGAACTGGTCCCAAATCAGCTGGACCGACTGGGGATGGAGTCGCCATTCGCCGGGGATAGGACGGAACCGAGACAGCTCGTCGGCTGCAAGGTTCCGAACACCCGGAATGTAGATAGCACGAAGGGACCTCAGGTGCTTCTGACTCCATAAGAGGAGGTGGCGAGCGAGTTGCGACATACGGCGGGAGCGTAGACCACCTTGACGGTTGATGTACGCTACTGTTGCGGTATTGTCTGAACGGACTAGCACGTGTTGACCCTTGAGCAGCGTGTGGAAACGGTGCAGGGCAAGGCGTACTGCCAGCAACTCGAGGCAATTGACATGCAGAAGGCGCTGGGGTCCTGTCCAGGAGCCCGCGGCAGCATGTCCGTTGCACATGGCGCCCCAGCCCGTGGAAGAGGCATCTGTGGAGACAACAACATGCCTGGAAACTCGTTCTAGGGGGACTCCGGCCCGTAGAAAACTGAGGTTCCTCCACGGGGTGAAGAACTGACGGCAGGTCGGAGTCACTGGGACTCGGAGCGTGCCGTGATGCCATGCCCACCTCGGGACGGGCGCTCGGCGTCCCGCATATCAGCCAGGTTCAGCCACAGGTGACGCTCCTGGACCACCGAAGTGGCCATCACCTGACCCAGGGAGCGTGAGGCCTCTTTCGTCGCTCGGAGAGCGAGGTCAGTGGCGGCACGCAGCTCATCAAAGAGCCCTGGGTCAGTCCCGCCCTCGTGCATATCTCTGAGCAGCTGGGCCTGGTAGACCTGTAAGGTGCTCATCGCATGCAGAGCGGTGGCCGCCTGTCCTGCAGCCTTGTAAGACTTCGCCACGAGGGAGGACGAAAGCCTACAGGCCTTGGACGGGTGCTTAGGATTACCACGATATGAAGCACTCTGAGGACACAATTGCATCGCAACAGAGCGTTCAACCGGGGGAACCCCAGGGCGACGGGCGACCGCCCCATCGAGGGGGGGAAAGGCGGAGAAAGCCGACGAACGTGCACGGGAGGTCAAGGGAGCCTTCCATGATTTCGTCAGCTCCTCATGCACTTCCGGGAAGAAAGGTATTGGGGTTGGCTGCGGCCGAGAGGCGGCAGCCGCGCCCAAAAACCAATCGTCCAGCCGCGAGCGCTCGGGGCAGGGTGGAGGGTTCCACTCGAGCCCGATGCTCGCGGCGGCTCGGGAGAGCATGGCGGTCATCTCGGGATCTGATACGGGCAACGCTGGAACTCCAGAAGGAGGCAACGCAGCCGCATCGTCACTTCCCGATGACTCTTGCCCACCTTGTGATGCCGCGATCGACATCGAGTCATCCTCTGGAGCGCCGAATGAAATACGCGGGGCATCAACGGATGGACCCGGTAAAATCACCGCGGCGCTCGCGGGTTGCAACACTACAGAGGGGGGCGTGGTCCGAGGACGTATCGTCGGATTTTTGTTCCACACCGTCACCCTCAAGTCACCCTGTCCACCAGCCGAAGTACCACCTCTCGAGGAGGGTGTAGATCGGGGTGTGGATGAGGGGACTCTCTCTCGAATGAGATCATTGAGTCTCGACCTCAGTGTTGCGATGGTCATGTTCCCACAGAAGGAACATGAGTCATCCACAAGCGCTGCTTTAGCGTGCTCTAAGCCCAGACACGCAAAGCAGCGATTGTGCCCATCAAAGGCAGACAGGAATCGACCGCACCCAGAAGAACACGGGCGAGACATCTTTAAAAAGACGTGCCACGTGCAGCTCTTTTAGAGAGGAAAAAAGCTCAGCGATGCTGAGGCGACCAGGGAGAAACACACCAACTGGCAGATCACTGCACAGACCGCAGGCAATGTGAAATCGCTGGATACCGCCGTCACACCAACACCGGAGAGCTCGCTCGTCTCGAAGAGAAGTCACTGATAACTCAGGATTTGGTTTGGAGTGAAGAGAGTTTCTTGGCTCCGAAGCGAAAACATGATCTGCCTTTGCCGGCGTTCCTCCTTTTATACCCACGCGGTGGGGCGGAGATACGCTATGCAAATTCCGCAGACCCATGGCATTTTCATTGCCATAGGCTCGTTTTGTAATACTCGAAGATGATTGGCTTTCTAGGCGAAATCCCCATTCTCCGTCACTCGACGTAACTCGGAGTGACTACGAAAGGGAACTGCTCTTATACACAACTAAATGATAAAGAGTTATGAATTGAAATTGTTGCTGTATACCACAATCAAAAACAGCTTATACAAAAAAAGTAAATGAACATCTGCAGAGAGCACAGTCAAAATGTAGCTTTTTGTGACTGGCATTGCACTGATACACACTGTGCCTGTGGAGGGCAGTAAAGTAGGGCTGCTCGATTATGGAAAAAATCATAATCACGATTATTTTGGTCAGTATTGAAATCACGATTATGTAACACGATTATTTCACATGACTTTTGGAATGTGTTGCATTTATTAAAAAGACACCTTTCAACAATAGCCTAAATTAATCCACACAGATTATAAAATCAAATCAATCATTTTAAAACTTTCTCCAAGACGCAGTTTCACAAACGGCGTGAGTGTTCAGCGGTGCTGCGTCTTCTCTCTCTCTGTCTCTCAAAATGGGTTGGAAAAGGCAAGCGTCGAAACTACATTCTCGCGTTTAGGAGTCGGGACATTACGGAATTGTCACTTGCACAATCGGGCCAGCATTGCATCATAACTAAAGTTGATAATTTTCACTTCTTTTTAAGTCTTATCAGTTTAAACATTCAAGCTGAGAGAGTTTATGGCTTCGGGAGGGGCGGATGTGCGCGTGGTCATTCAGAACTCAAGACAAAATAAGAGTGTTCTTGCAAAACAGAACATGGCAAAATAATCGTTTTTACTCGATTATACTATTTTGGTGATCGTTGGGAGCCAAAATCAAAATCGAAATTAAATTAACCCTCTGAGGTCTAAGGTGTTTTCTGGGTCCTGGAGGTGTTCTGACATGCTCTGACATTTGTGCTTTTTTCAGTTATTTATAAACATGTTAATGGCAAAGGTGTAAATTCACTCTATATAGCACAAACGGGGCTACCGTAATATGTGAGCAACATGTATGTACATGTTTGTATTTTTAAGATAATAATGTTTATGCGTGGTTTGTGAAAAAACAAAAAACAAATGTCACTGAAATAAGGTCATAAAACCTATAGTGATTATTTCTTCACAAGACTTTTGAAAATTGTATCACGTAGCCTAGAATATTTGCTCCAAAACTATGTGAAAATCATCCTGCATACTCATTTAGAGAAGACAATATATTGATTTAAAATTTGTATGACGTGTTTTGTGTGAGAAAGCTTTATGCGAAGGGGCGTGGATCTCTCATTAATATGAATGCATTTTACACCTGAGAAAGACAAAGACCCTCCCCTAATGGCCCTATTAGGGGCTATCAGGCCCTATCATCATGAGAAGCCTTGCACAAAGAATGAGGAGAAATTAAAAAAAGAATGGCTTTTAGATTGTCTGGATTTATTTACAACACAACATAATCCAAAGATACACAACAAA
Organism: Gila orcuttii; assembly: GCA_026230005.1. Taxonomy (NCBI): domain Eukaryota; kingdom Metazoa; phylum Chordata; class Actinopteri; order Cypriniformes; family Leuciscidae; genus Gila; species Gila orcuttii. Next base: position 54,443,280 of record JAPDVR010000005.1, on the reverse strand, counting down.
GGATAAAAAGCACATTAGTAAACACACTGATGTAAAGACAAAGACTTAAACAGTCACACACCTTTGTGCCATTCCTGAAACATAGTAGCCTACATACCTGTCATGTCCAAGGTGTTTGACTTTTCATTTTACCATGTTCATGTACAGAGACTCATGTGAATGTTGAAGTCAGCAGGACTCATCCAGTGGCATCTGGTCCCTTTCTAAAAAATAAATAAATAAACACCTGTAAACATGTTGATATCAAGACAAACTATAGGGCTGCACGATTCTGGGAATACATTTTAGATTTTTCACTCACACACACACACACACACACATACATATATATATATATATATATATATATATATATATATATATATATATATATATATATATATATATATATATATATATATATATATATATACACACTATATATATATATATATACACACACACACACACACACACTGCCGTTCAAAAGTGTGGGGTCGGTATGATTTTTAATGTTTTTAAAAGAAGTCACGTATGCTCACAAAGGCTGCATTTATTTGAGTAAAAATACAAAACAAACCCAGTAATATTGTGAAATAATATTTCAATGTTAATCAGGTATTTTCTATATAAATATATAGTAAAGTGTAATTTATTCCTGTGATCATTACTCCAGTCTTCAGTGTCACATGATCCTTCAGAAATCAGTATAATATGATGATTTGATGCTCAAGAAACATTTTCATTATCATCAATGTTGAAAACAGTTATTTACATTTTTATTTCAGGATTCTTTGATGAATAGAAAGTTCAAAAGAACAGCATTTATCTGAAAAATAATCTAATCATAAGTGACTTCTTTTAAAAACATTAAAAATCTTACAGACCCCAAACTTTTGAACGGCAGTGTATATATGTATATGTATTTTGTAAATATATATAGGAACACCTAGTTTGTTGTGCCTTGTATATAGGCATGTGTAGGGCTGCATAAAATAATAACAATAGCCTAGATAGCAGGCAGCCTATAAATCGTTAAAAATTAACACTTTTCAGTAACACTACACTAGACAAACATATATTGTTTATCATATGTTACTTCAAATATTTCTATTCGTTATGAAATGAGATGAGTTTGTCGTGAAGCCTAATGTGTGGCGTGTTTTGCTTTTCAAACACACAGCATGACTCAGACCCAAACTCAGCGCGTGAATGTTTCAATGTTTCATCCAAACTATGAAACATTGTTGTTACATTATACATCTACGTTTGAGCAGATATCCACAAACACAGTATTTAACAGTAAACACAGGTCTAAACATTAAAATATTCACCATATTAGAATAAACATTCATACTAGCATAGGCCTACTTGTATCTCATTTCATAACATTTTAGGCTGCACCAGTTTGAGTTTAGTAGCTACAATGTAAAGTTTATGCAACAATAAAACACTTACTAATATGTCTCTTACCTTAAAAATTGTTCTCATAATAAAAATGTGTCCTCCTTAGGTAAATCCAAGGTAAATCCACAGCACAAACAGTCTTCCAAACTGATGAAAAGTAGAGAAATACTGGAGTCGCTGATTCTTTGTTTCGAGCTGATGAGGGCGTTAACAGCTCTGCGTTCCTTCACGTGGATCATTTGAATGAGAACAGCTGCGCGCGTGGGGGTGTGGTCAAATTAAAGTTAATGAGCTCGGGCTGGAGAAACTGTACATGTCATTGCTTTCATACGGATTTCTTAAACCGAGAATATTTGTTTTTGATATGATTTACTTCATTTAAAAAAGGAGACTTCGAACTTTGTAAAGACATTACTTTCATGTGTGGGTGGCAAGTATTGGCTGAGTTAAAGATCATTTTCTGTCGCGTTTCAGAATGAACTTCACATTGAGAGAGAAGACAGAACGTGCATCATGTTTTTTTTCTTTATTTTACGAAAAACACAACTTTTTGTTTTTATTATTAGTGTACACAAAAAAAGAAGACATTTAACAGTTTTTAAAAATGTAAAACACTTGTCTGTATGACAAAAATCGACGGAGTTATTTGAGTTTCTTTTGCACTGATAAGAAAAAAAGCGAGACTATCGCGCCGGCGCGATAGTCGACCTCAGAGGGTTAATTGCACAGCCCTACAGTAAAGTAAACCTACATATAACAGATCGGTTTACAGCATATTGATGTGAAAACTAAATACAGAAAGCAGCTCACAAAAAAAAAATAGGTCACAATGAAATTGCCAATTTTCCATACGTTAGCTTTTAACGAAGTGGGTGCCGTTTGAATTTCACGCTCAGCCATCATGCGTCTCTGTTATGTGCTCGCCACAGACTGCACATCGGCGCTTCAGTTACACCTTTTGCGTTCCGTCAATATTACGTTATTAGAGGGGAAAAAAAACACATTTAGAAAATCGATTTTTGACATTCGTCCACGTCCACATCGCGATGCATCTAAGAATCGATTTTTTCCCCCACCCCTAATAGAGAGCTGTGCAATAATATGGTTTACATTTTGGGATGATATAAACAATCACATAGCCGAGATTTGCTGTATAGTATATATTGCTTTACGTGAGTATATTGCATGTATGCAGGTAATGTAGGTTACAGTTGTATTCACAATTATTCAACCCCCATCGCAAATCAGGTTTATTGGAAAAATGTACAGAATTTCAGCTGTGAACATATCAAACGAAAATAATTGAAATGGCTTAACACCACAAATGTTTCAAGTGGTTTCCCTAAATTTAACTGAAAATGCAACTTTTATCGACTTGTGCAGTCTTAAAATGATTCAACCCCTTCATGACAAGCATGTTTAGCACTTAGTAGAACAGCCTTTTTCTGTTATGAGCTGCTGCAAACGAGATGTATAACCAGACACCAGCTTCTGGCAGCGTTTCTGAGGAATCTTAGCCCATTCCTCGTGGGCAATGGGCTCCAGTTCAGTGATATTCATGGGTTTGCGTGCTGCAACCACCGCCCTTCAAATCCCACCAGAGATTTCAAGTCAGATGATTGAGATGGCCCCTGTAGACTCTTCCAGGACGACCTCTGCAACCAGGCCTTGGTGGAATTTGAGGTATGCTTGGGATCATTGTCCTGTTGGAAGGTCCAATGACGTCCAAGCTTCAGCTTCCTCACTGATGGCATGATGTTTTCTCCTAGGATTTCCTGATACTTCAATGAATCCATCTGGTTTTCCACACGCTGCAAGTTTCAAGTGCCAGAGGACGTAAAGCAGCTGCAGAGCATCACCGATCCATCATGCTGAACTGCAGACAGTGTTCTTTTCAGGATATGATTCAATCTTCTTCCTCCAGACATACCACTGATCCATAGGGCCGAAAAGTTCCAGTTTTGTTTCATCGCTCCACAGAACAGAATCCCCAAAAACTTCTGTGGCTTATTTACATGATTTTGAGCACTTTTCTTGAGTTTTTGTGTCCGCAGTGGTATACGTCTTTGAGTTTAGTACGTGCCTCACTGTGCAAGCTGAAACCTGTTGCCACCAGGTCTTGCTGCAGGTCTTTTGCGGTCACTCGAGGGTTTTTCTGTACCTGCCTTCTCAGAAATGTGTCTGCAGTCGTTGGTAGCTTCCTTTTTCTGTCCCGTCCAGGTAGTGAAACCACTGTTCCTTTAACTTTAAACATGCAAACTATGCTTTCAACTGTGTCTCTAGGAACATTTAGTTCTTTCGCTATCTTTTTGTATCCTGTTCCTTGTTGTGTTCTCTTAACCTTTTGGACGATTCTTTTGACTCTTGACTAACGTATTTCTAACATGCAGTCAAACTCAACAAACCTAGCAAGTTCCGATATTTCATGTGTTCTAGCTCAAGCACACCTGGTGCAACTAATGAAGCCCTTGAATAGTTACATCAGGTGTGCTTAGGACAACACCTGTTTTGCAGATTTGTGCTGTTGTGAGGGATTTTATTCAGGGGGTTGGATAATTTTGAGACTGCAGAAGTCATTAAAAGTTGCATTTTCAGTTGAATTTGGGGAAACCACGTAAAACATTTGTTGTGTTGAGCTATTTCAAATTATCTTGTTTGATTTGTTCATTAGAAACAGCTGAAAGTCTGTACATTTTTCCAATAACCTATTTTGCAATGGTGGTTAAATAATTCCAACTTTATGTGCTATCTTTAATTTTTAACTTTAAATATTACACATTTTGAGATGTGCTTTATAGTACATGCGCTTCACATGCCTGTACTGTGATGGTAGCATCTGGTTTAAAAAAAGCATCTCTATTTATCATGCAATTTTCTGATTGCTCCCATCTGGCGTATGATGTCACCAGTCGGGAGGTGTACAGGTGCATTCTGGGTAGTGACGGTCATTATGTTCTGTTGCTCTTCATCACCTCATTGCTGCTCTAGCTCCATTCATCAGATCCAGACTCTCATCGCTCTTATTCTGACCTGATAACAGCTGTTTGAAGGTTAGAGAAGAACTCACACAGTTAGTGTGAAAGTAAATCTGCTGCATTGTGGATAAAAGCATGAGCGAACATGTAGAATCCCACTTACTCTTAATTCAAATTAATGATGTGTCACTTTGAAACTAATTTCAAGTGATATATAGTTTTCTCTCATTATCTTATTAAGATTACTGAATACGCTTCATTACTGCTACTCAAGTCTTGATATGATTAAATTAAGAGCCAAAGATATTCAAAGTTCGAATCAAGTCAAAAGAATATTCCAGCTAACAGGGAGCATTGGCAAAGTTATGAACAAACTTTCTTCCAATAACGTTAACAGAACATTCGTTCAAAGTTATCTGGTATTTAATGATATTCTCAATGTTAGCACAAAAACATTATTTATGCATCATTTGCTTTACTGAAAAGTTTATTGGATGTTCATATCATTTTTTTAAACGGTATACTTGTTAATTTTGAATGTTCTCTAAAAATGTTACCATACTGTTTTTCAAAATGATCAAATGGAATGTCCCCTTAACATTCATAAAAACAATAAAAAACGTTTATAAATATATATATATATATTTTTAAATCTGACGTTTTGTGTCGTTTGCTACAACTAAAGGATGTCAGCAGTGTTACGCAGTAATGTCCTCTAATGAGGCGTCCTCACATGTATACATGCTTTAGTTCAGCAGAGATTGTAGCAGCTGACAGATATATCTGCATGCTCATATATAAAGTAAGAACAGCCATGCTTTAAGCCACTGTCATATAAACTCTGTATCATGCTTCACAAATATATTGGCTGCCCTCTGAGTTCACCAGCAGGAATACACACGTCATTAAACCACAGCTTTCACAGCAAAGCCATAAAAGAAATATAGGATTTGAACCAAACAGTCCCTGTTATCGTAAGCTGCTGGAGTTTACAGTAAAGATCTAAACCAAATCAAACTCTAATGCTGGCTGCAATCCAGAAATTTAAGTTTAAATTAAATATGATTAAAAAGGAAGAAAAAAAAAAAATATATATATATATATATATATACACACATATACATACATATATATATATATATATATATATATATATATATATATATATATTTACAAAATTTCAACAAAGGTTACAAAGTTCTGAAATCAAAGACAATTCTGTGTATATATTATCATTGTCAGATGCAAAAGCTAATGCTCAAACTCACATGAAAAGGACCACAATCATAACTGATGAGAATAATTTATGACTGATTTTTGCACAGCTTGCTTTAAAATCATCATGAGTCTCGTAATATGTAGCCTATCTTTAATAAATAATCAGGCCTTTTTAAATGAAACTGGTTGCCTTCCAAAGTTCCTTGTTTTTGTCCTCGTCGTAGGACTCAAGCTGAGGAAGCCTTACTGTGAAATGGCTCTTCATTATTTCCAGCCCACTGCAAACCAAACTGAAGATGCATGAAGCAAAACATAAAGTAAAATAGCCAACATTTGGGCGAAGCACTAGGTAAAGTGACATTATAATAAAATGAGGTGAACCAACTGTGAACATTTTGCTCCTGAAGTCATGTGCATAATCAGGCGTCCCGCTGCCATATGTCGGCACATTTGGATATTAAAAGGTCAACAGGCACATGCGACCCACGCAAGAACTCATGTTCACTAATGTGTGCCGTCTTCACCAATGCTGACCACACTTACAAGTATGAGCTCTAATATAAATTATATAGATTTAAAAATTAAGATCATAAAATTTATACATGATAAATGTGTTCTAGCTTTCCCATTTAGTTATAGAAATTATTTTTCTAAACATTCTCCAAAAGCAAGCAAGCAAGCAACTTTATTTATATAGCACATTTTCAAACAACAGACGTTGCCCCAAAGTGCTTTACAAAAATTATAACATTAAAATCGTACAACAAAACAAAACATAATTTATTCAAAAGCTAAAAAAAATAAATACGTTTTTAAATAAGACTTAAAAGTGGCAATTGATGGAGCTGACCTCACGTGGAATGGTAAACTATTCCAAAGTTTGGGACCTACCACAGAAAAAGCACGATCTCCTTTTGATTTTAAATGACAACGAGGGACCTTTAAAAGCCTTTGATCGGAGGAACTAAGAACTCTAGAAGGAGAGTAGGGAATAATAAGATCACTGATGTACTGGGGGGCAAGGCCTGATAGGGGCTTGTAGACAAACAAGAGGACTTTAAAATCAATCTTGAATTTAACCGGAAGCCAATGTAAGGATTGCATTACAGGAGTAATATGGTCTCTCTTTCTCACCCCCGTTAAAAGCCTTGCCGCTGCATTTTGCACTACCTGTAGGCGGACTAGCATAGTCTGGGGGAGACCAATATATAAAGAATTGCAATAGTCAATCTTTGATGAAATAAAAGAGTGAACCACAATTTCCAAATCCTTACTGGATAGGAAATGCTTTACTTTAGCAATTGATCAGGATAAAAAAGCTACCTTTAACAACAGCGCCAATCTGTCTATTAAAATTGAGTGATGAGTCCATGATCACCCCTAAACTCTTTACATGATCTTCAATCTTTAGGGACAAGGAACCTAAACGATCAGGAAAGGTAGGTGAGATGGGAGAGCCTACAATCAAAACCTCAGTTTTACTCTCATTTAATTGGAGAAAGTTGCTAGAAAGCCAAAGTTTTATGTCGCTGTAACATTCCTGTGCTTTGTCCAGCGAACATGTTTTATCTAAGCTCACAGGAAAGTAAAACTGGAGATCGTCGGCATAACAGTGGTATGAAATACTATGCTTCTGAAAAATAGTGCTAAGAGGAAGCATATACAGAGAGAACAGCAATGGTCCCAAAATCGACCCCTGAGGAACACCACAAACTAAAGCGGCCAATGTGGAAGAAAAGTCTCCCAGATTCACAGCAACTGTCCTGTCTTTTAAAAATGAGGCAAACCACTGAAGAGCTGTACCCTGGACACCAACCCAACACTCCAGACGGTTGAGAAGAACCTCATGGTCAATCGTATCGAAGGCAGCGCTTAGATCTAATAAAACTAGAAGAACATGTGATCCTGAGTCCAACAATAATAATATATCATTAGTGACCTTAAGCAATGCAGACTCTGTGCTGTGACAGGTCCTAAAGCCCGACTGGAATGTGCCAAAAGTATTCAAAAATATCAAAAGTATTCAAAAATGAATATAGCTGTGAGTAGACCACTTTCTCTAAAACCTTGGAAATAAAAGGCAGTTTAGAAATTGGTCTATAGTTGTTATATACTGCATGATCTGAATTAGGTTTTTTTAACAAGGGATGAAGAATTGCATGTTTGAAACTCTTAGGTACTACTCCACTCATCAAGGAGCTGTTAATTATAGCTGTTAGGCTAGAACTCATAGTAAGATAAACATCTTTTAAAAGATGAGTAGGGAGAACATCCAGTCTGCAGCTACCTCCATTCATTTTTGAGACAATATCTGCCAGCTGTTCTGATGAAACCAGTTCAAAGTTAGTGAAAGTGTTAGACAGCGCAGGATTAATTGATGAACGGGAATGTGAAGGTATAATTGAACTTCTGATCTTAATTTTTTGAGTAAAAAATAATAAAAACTCTTCACAGGTCTCTTGTGTGGCATCTCTCATAAGATTCCTTGAGGGGTTTAAAATAGAATCAATTGTGTCAAACAGTACTTTTGGCTTATTTGCATTATCTGAAATTACTTTAGAGAAAAATTTCATTTTTTCCTCCTTTACTACCTTTTGATAGTTAGCCAGGGACTCTTTTAACATCTCAGACGAAATCTGAAGTTTATCTCTCTTCCACTTCCGTTCAGCTTTTCTGCACTCTTGTCTAAGAGAGCGAGTAACATTGTTTAGCCAAGGTTGAGAGGTTCCCTTGTGTTTCTTTAATTTAAGAGGGGCAACACAATCTAAGGCAAAAGTACATGACTTAGTAAAAGCCTCAACCAGCACTTCAGTGTCCTCTCCGAAGACTTTGTCTGTAACGTGATAAATAAAATTCAGAAAAAAGATTTGCAGTTGAAGAATTGATGGACCTAGCATAATGTAAAGGCTGAGAAAAGATTGGATGGATATAAGAACAAACAGCATCGAATACCACTGAATAATGGTCGGAAATGCCTACATAAAGGCATTCCTAAAGCCAGCAGCCATATCACCCTGTAGCCCAAGACTGGTTGCCCACTGAAGCTAAGCAGGGCTGAGCCTGGTTAGTACCTGGATGGGAGACCTCCTGAGAAAACCAGGTTGCTGCTGGAAGAGGTGTTAGTGAGGCCAGCGGGGGGCGCTCACCCTGTGGTCTGTGTGGGTCCTAACGCCCCAGTATAGTGACGGGGACACTATACTGTCAAAAAGCACCGTCCTTCGGATGAGACGTTAAACCGAGGTCCTGACTCTCTGTGGTCAAAAAAAATCCCAAAAAATTTTGCCCCTTGGCCACTGTCCATCATGGCCTCCTAATCATCCCCATACATTCTGATTGGCTTCATCACTCTGTCTCCTCTCCACCAGCAAGCTGGTGTGTGGTGGGCGTTCTGGCGCAATATGGCTGCCGTCGCATCATCCAGGTGGATGCTGCACATTGGTGGTGGTTGAGGAGATTCCCCCTCCTATGTAAAGCGCTTTGAGGTCCCAGAAAAAGCGCTATATAAAATGTAACAAATTATTATTATTATTATTATTATTATTATTATTATTTCTGAAACCACCAAATTTGATACAGAAATACCAAGTGATAACACAAGATCCAGTGTATGACCTTTCTTATGAGTAGAACCAGTAACATGTTGTGATAAATTAAAAGACTCAATAAGATAAAGAAATTCTTTAACCAATGGCTTTGATGGGCAGCATAAATGAACATTAAAATCCCCAAGGACCAAAAGTTTATCACAGCGAGACACCAAACCTGAGAGAAAATGCTGCATGAAATCCTTATTCAGCTTAGGAGGTCTATATACCAAAGCACAGAAAAAAGAATCCAGAGTATCAATCTTTAGTAACTGTACCTCGAAGCTCGAATAGGTTTCTGTGGATAGTAATCTACATTTAAAAGTGTCTTGGAAAACAGTAGCCGTAGAAGAATTTAGAAGAATTTCAGTAGAAGAATTTAAACGTAGTAAATCGGATGATGAATAATATAAAGCCATATCGAAGACAACACAAAAGTATGAGTATGCAGGCAGACAGATATGATCCAATTGAAATTGGCGATGATCAGCATGGAGTGTCAAACAAACCAAGACAAATAGCAGGGATAACATTATCAGTTTCCGCTTACGATCCAGAGTTAGTAGTAGACGTTCAATCCTACCGTAGATGAACAAAAGACAGGAATCAGGCGGTATCACCCTGTAGCGCGTCCTTCATCGCAGATTTTGACGAGACCAGCAGAAAAAACAGTTGTATAGTTCCCAAACCATGAACGAACAGAAGACAGGATTCAAGTGATTTCAGCCTGGTGCGCGTCCTTTGCAGATTTTATCGAGAACAGCAGAACAAACAGTAGCGTAGTTTCGAAACCTGTGAGGACAGTCCCTTTTTTATTACTCCTTTTAAGTCCTTTAAATGGTTTAAAATTTCACAGGAAAAACTTTTAAAACTTTAAAAATTCTAAAAACACTGGAGAGCAGCGGCAGATACACACGCCAGTGTTCGCTCGGACCGGGCAGTCACATCGATCACTCAGTTTTTAAACGTTTAAAAATTGTTTAAGAAAACATTCAATTTTATCATTCTGCAAATATTACAGGAATGTTCTCTAAACATTCTAAAACATATATTATCATTTGAAACATGCTAAAAAATTATTTATTTTTTTAAACATTCCACGAACGATGTATGGATAACGTTTTTGCGCTAACGTTTTGAGAACATTATTAAAGACCAGAAAACTTTTAACATACGTTCTATTGTACATACCATACATACCATGTATAACATACATAATGTTCACTGGATGAACGTTTGTACATAACTTCCCTGTTAGCTGGGAATCTCAAAAGTTATGAAAGTAAATAAATAATAAAATGTTAATTTGGGAACATGCTGCTTAAATTTGAATCCGTTTTTTACAGCTGCTATGATAATAAATTTACATGGATAACCCAAAACAACTTAATCACAATTTGACCATCAAACCACGTTTTCCATTCAGCTTTAAATCACACATCAAGACACTGATGGACAAACACAGGAAGGTCATGAGATCGACATGTGTGGCTGTATGAATGTGCAAATATACAATTCATGAACCTGTTCCTATCAGAGCAATTTAGGCAGTATAATATGTTAGACAGATGGAAAGATTGAGAGGCATGAGGAAGAAAAGACAACTAGATGTGCATTGATGTAGAAGCGGAAGAAACACATAAGAGAAAACTGAATGAGTACCTCTAGCTTTCTGCTCCAGAGTTGACTGACGGATAAATGTCTATATAGCAGTCACATCATCACTCACGCTACACCCAGATTCATGTGTGTGTGTGTGTGTGTGTGTGTGTTAGAGAGAGACAGAGAGAGTAATCTTGCTGTGGAGGATTAGAGTCAGTCTGAAATGATCTGCTTCTACTCTCTCAGCAAATCACATATTATTCACATATTATTATTCCAAATATTCAAAATATTTCTCATCGCTCCATCAGTCCTCTTGTTTTCTCGAGTGTCTGAGAACATTCAAGCGCTTGGATGTGATCAGCAACGCATACAAATGTGTGTGTTTCAATCTAAATGAAAACATTAAGCCTTTAAAATTATTTATCAGATTGGGTCTTTAGCATGCAAACCATTAAAAACAGCCAAATCCAGGAGGATCATGGATAATGATGAGAACATCTGGCCATGATCGTCAGACCTCCCATATCTCTTAAAACTCGGATTTACGTGTAACATTTTTTCTATGTGAAATCAGTGTTTATTTTAGTATTTATTATAATATATAGTATTTGTTAATATCTAGAATTAGCTTTTTTTTCAATTTAATTTTAGTTTAAGTTTTAGTCATTTTCTTTAAAACTTCCTTCCAATTTTTTTTGATTAGTTTTTGCTTTTTTTGTTGTTGTTTTTTTTTCTATTTAGCTTAGACTGATACATTTAAGATTATTTCACTTATTTAATTTCAGATATTTACAAAGACAACATTTTTAATTCCAGTTTGAGTTTTTTAAGGTTAAGTTTTTCCATCCTAACCTTTCACACAACAATTTACTAAAAATGGAAACGTTTTTTGCATACAGACGACTGGGTTGTCAAAACGAACCCGGTTTACGCAGATCTGCGAAAACTATAAAAATACTGATGCACACCACAAAAAGTATAAGTTTATTTATTTATTGAGATTAATTATGCATATCTGAAAGACGCTCTTTTTTTTTTCTGCAACCCTTTATCTGTTTATTTGTTTCTAAAACTCAAAACTCAGATCTCCTGAGAATTTCATCAAATGTCATCCATCTTTCTATGGCCGAACCAGAGTATTTCCATTAAGACCACAATGTACTCAGACTGCAAGAGGGAATAAGTAAAACATGAAAAATCAATCCGTCTTCAGCTGTTCTGACATTCACATTACAGAGAATATTAGCCTTAAGTAAATCATGTTGATCTTGTGCTGGCCAGAGTTTTGACTGGTGCACAACATAGTTCAACTCTGGATAATTCACCCAAAAATGCAAATTCTGTCATACAGGTATGGGAGGACATGAAAATGAGTTATAGCATCGTGAAATCAAATGCATTATTTTCTCACTTTCCTCTTTTATGTCTGTGATAACCGTTGAGTAGGAAATTCTCACTTTCAGTAACATTTCTTTTTATTTTCAAACAGCTCTTCTTACACACGTTTCACAGCTTCTGAAAATCCTGTTCTACTTGGTCAAAAAGCAGAGACGAAATCGTGTGGTCCCCAAACCGGACACCCTCCGGCCCCTGGCTGCACCTAGAAATTCTGTCCATAAAAATTATGGGTGACAAAGGGCAGCCCGGCCTGAGTCCAACATGCACCAGGAACAAGTCTGACTTACTGCCGGCAATACGAACCAAGCTCCTGCTCCGGTCGTACAAGGACCGGACAGCCCTTAGCAAAGGGCCCAGGACCCCATACTCCCAGAGCACCCTCCACAGGATGCCGCGAGGGACACAGTCGAATGCCTTCTCCAAATCCACAAAGCACATGTGGATTGGTAGGGCAAACTCACATGAACCCTCCAGCACCCTAGAGAGGGTATAGAGCTTGTCCAGTGTTCCACGACCAGGATGAAAACCGCGCTGTTCCTCCTGAATCAGAGGTTCTACTATCGGCCGAATTCTCCTCTCCAGTACCCTGGCATAGACTTTCCCAGGGAGGCTGAGAAGTGTGATCCCCCTGTAGTGGGAACATGCCCTCTGGTCCCCCTTCTTAAAAGAGGGATCACCACCCCGGTCTGCCAGCCCAAAGGTACTGTCCCCGACCGCCACGCTCACAGAGGCGTGTCAGCCAAGACAGCCCCACAACATCCAGAGACTTGAGTTACTCTGGGTGGATCTCATCCACCCCAGGTGCCTTGCCACCGAGGAGCTTCTTGACTACCTTGGTGACTTCAGCTTGGGTGATGGACGAGTCTACCTCCGAGCCCTCAGCCTCTGCTTTCTCAATGGAGGACGTGTCGGTGGGATTGAGGAGATCTTCGAAGTATTCCTTCCACCATCCGACGACATCGCCAGTTGAGGTCAACAGCTGCCCACCTCCATTGTAAACAGTGTTGGTAGGGCACTGCTTCCCTCTCCTGAGGCGCCAAAAGGTTTGCCAGAATCTCTTCGAGGCCAACAGGTAGTCCTTCTCCAGGGCCTCACCGAACTCCTCCCCGGCCCGATTTGTTGCCTCCACAATCACCCGGGCTGCAGTCTGCTTGGCCTGCCGGTACCCGTCAGCTGCCTCAGGAGTCCCACAAGTCAGCCAGGCCCGATAGGACTCCTTTAGCTTGACGGCATCCCTTACTTCCGGTGTCCACCACCGGGTTCGGGGATTGCCACCTTGACAGGCATCGGAGACCTTACGGCCACACCTCTGAGTGGCCGCATTGACAATGGAGGTGGAGAACATGGTCCACTCAGACTCAATATCTCCAGACTCCCTCGGGATCCGGTCAAAGCTTTCCCGGAGGTGGAAGTTGAAGATCTCTCTGACTCAGGGGATCTTCAGAACTTGGGGACTCGGCCGAATGTTCCAAATGGACCCTCACAGTACGTTTGGGTCTGCCGAGTCTGTCCAGCTTCCTCCCCCGCCATCGGATCCAACTCCCCACCAGGTGGTGATCAGCCACCCCTCTCTTCACCCGAGAGTCCAAGACATACGGCCGGAGGTCAGATGAAACGACCACAAAGTCGATCATCAACCTCCGGCCTAGGGTGTCCTGGTGCCACGTGCACTGATGGATACCCTTATGCTTGAACATGGTGTTTGTTATAGACAAGCTGTAACTAGCACAGAAGTCCAATAACAGAATACTGCTCGGGTGCAGATCAGAGTTCCTGTTTGAGTTCCTGTTCCTCATTGGGTTCCTCCCAATCACGCCCATCCAGGTGTCACTGTCGCTGCTCACATGGGCGTTGAAGTGCCCCAGTAGAACAACGGAGTCCCCAGTCGGAGCACTTTCCAGCACCCCTCCCAGAGACTCCAAGAGGCCCGGGTACTCTGCACTGCCGTTTGGCCCGTAGGCACAAACGACAGTGAGAGACCCCCGACCCGAAGGCGCAGGGAAGCGACCCTCTCGTTCACCGGGGTGAACTCCAACACATGGCGGCTAAACTGGGGGGCTATAAGCAAACCCACACCAGCCCTTCACCTCTCACCATGGGCAACTCAAGAGTGGTAAAGAGTCCATCCTCTCTCAAAGAGTGTGGTTCCAGAGCCCAAGCCGTGCGTGGAGGTGATCCCGACTATCTCTAGTCGGTACCTTTCAACCTCAAGCACAATCTCAGGCTCCTTCCCCGCCAGCAAGGTGATGTTCCACATCCCTAAAGCTAGTTTCCGTGTCCAAGGATCGGGTTGTCAAGGCCCCCAACTTCGACTGCCCCCCGATCGCTCCTTCAGGCTGAGCCCGCCTGGGCCCCATGGGGGGAGGACCGGCCACCAGGCGCTCGCATACGAGCCCAGGGTTGGGCCCCGGCTGCGCCATGCCGGGCGACGTCACAATCCTCATTTTTAATTCTAGCATAAAGGGTTTATGAACCGCTCTTAGTCTGACCTGTCTCCTAGGACCTGCTTGCCTTGGGAGACCCTACCAGGGAGGGGCATATAGCCCCGGACAACATAGCTCCTAGGATCGTTCGGGTACTCAAACCCCTCCACTATGGTAAGGTGGCAGTTCAAGGAGGGGCATGCATGTGCGTCATGTTTAGCTTTTACACAAATTGACAATTTCCTGAGGTCTTTATAAGACAGCTGTGACATATTTTGGTCTAATAGTGTTCAGTGGTCGTCTGTGCAGGGGATTAAAGCAAAAACAAAAAAATCTTTTGACTGAAAATTTTTCCTCGGCCAAACCCCATTCCACAGCCTGTCACACACCCAGTGTGAAGTTTTTTTTCTTCTTGTAATTAGGAGTACAGTGAATACATGCATTACCTTCACAAATTAAATAGTCAAAGAACATGTTGCATTTAACCCTCTGAGGTCGCGATAGTCTCGCTTTTTTTCTTATCAGTGCAAAAGAAATTCAAAATACTCTGTTGATTTTGATCTTACATATTAAGTGTTGTACATCATTAGATCCTGATAAGTGTCTATTTTTTTGTGGATACTCACAATAAAAACAAAGTGTTGTGCTTTTCGCCAAATAAAGAAAAACAAACATGATGCGCGTTCTGCCTTCTCTCTGTCAGTTAAGTCCATTCTGAAACGCGTCCGAAAATTAACTGTAATTCCGCGAATACTTGTCATACAGGCACAAGTGTTTTTCCATAATGAAGCTTGAACTCTCTTCTTTTAAATGAATTAATTTATATAAAAAAACAAATATTCTCAGTTTATGTAATCTGTATGAAAAGAGAGAGATGTCAGTATTTTTCTTTCCAGCTCATTATACCTCATTACGCATTAATGTGCCACGCCCATGGAGAGCGCGCGGTATTCAAACGCAAATGATCTAAGGCAAGCCATTCAAACATGCCAACGCCCACCAGCTGGATTATAAAACACATTGTGTTTAGTAAGTATCTTGTACAGCTGTGTACACAGCGTATCCTTTCGCTGTGAGGAATAATACTATCTAATAACCCTGGAAAATGTACAAGATTTGCTGGTAGTTTCATTTCGAGGAGCAACGGATCCAGCTGATGTAGTAAGTCATTTATTCTTAAGTGCTTTGTTCTAATCGCGATATTGAATAGTGTCTGACTGTAAACCGCAAAAAGACTGTTTAAATATGAATTGCGTGTCTGTGTGTAGGCTAAATGATGAATGAACGGCATGCAGGCGCGCACGCTTTGTTTACTACAGTTATACAGCGCGTCTGTGCCGTTCATTCACTCTCACACCAACACTAGTAAACATTATGTTTACATGAACATATCCAAACTATATTGCTATAGCCTACTAAGATAAGTAAAAATAGACTGAAATATGTTGAAATAAAATGTTTGTATAAGCAACAAGCTGCAAATTCACATGTATATACTAATATATCATACACAATATGTTACAGACTAAATATGAATGTTTAGACAAGATTTTGTGATTAGTTTTGGATAGATTATAAAGTTTTGACTGTAAAAAAAAATACTGTCACATTAAATAGTTAAGCTTTTGTTCACCAATTTCTGCTCATAGTTAAATATACTATAGTATGATGTTTTGTCAAAAATAAAGTAGATATATTGAATTATCAACTAAGATGTTATTATAGTGTTTGTTCCAATATTCAAACTAATGAATCCTTACCTTTTTTAATACGTATGATAAAATGTATACTTTTTACAAAGAAATACACTTGAAATATTGTTAAAATTGTAATTGTTGTTGTAATTGTAACCTATTTGTAATTGGTTACAATTTCTAATTGTAAAATATGTATATATAGATAATTTCTTTTGTCCTTGCATTCTTTGGGATCCTGTGACACACCTGTGTGAAAGGGCTAATTAATATGCAGCTCATTATAGGGCTCATTATCCGGCCTTTGTCTACTCAGGTGTGAACACGCCTCCACGCATATTGCCTTTCCAAACAAAAGGTGTCTTATAAAATTTAAATCAATGTATTGTTTTGTGTTTAGGCAGGATGATTTTCAGATCATTTTGAAGCAAAAATTCTAGGCAACAACACTCATTAGTCAAAAGTCTTGTGGACACATTTTGTGGTCTTATTTCAGACACTTTAAGTTTTAGTTTTTTCAATAACCATGCATAAGCAATATTCTCTCAAAAATACAAACATGTACATACATGTTGCTCACATATTACGGTAGCCCCGTTTGTGCTATATAGAGTGAATTTACACCTTTGCCATTAAAGTTGCAGTAGGGAGTTTTGAGAAAATGTTGACTTAGCCTGAAAATTTGAACAAGCACAACTTCCAGGTCCAACCCCCTTGCTCTCTGCTGCGCTACAGCCCTCCCTCCACAGCTCCTCCCCCACAGCGGAGCCTGCCCTGCGCGTGCAGACTAGTAAGCAGGACCACCGATGACGGCGGATTATAAACAGTTATGGAACATTCACTAATAGGGACGAAACATCAACAATATGCTTTACATTGACTATGGCCTGCCCATAGTTTGACTACAAACTTGGTCCTCAAATCATTATGTATTTTGCAATACATGTAACTTTATAACGTTGCACTCTTTCTATAAGTTATAAATAGCTAACGTTAGTAAGATAACGTTAAAGGATTAGTTCACTTTAAAAAAAACTTTTGCTGATAATTTACTCACCCCCATGTCATCCAAGATGTCCATGTCTTACTTTCTTCAGTCGAAAAGAAATTAAGGTTTTTGATGAAAACATTCCAGGCTTTTTCTCCATATAATGGACTTCAATAGGACACAAACGTTTCAAGGACCAAATGACAGTTTCAGTGCAGCTTCAAAGGGCTTTAAACGATACCAGACGATGAATAAGGGTGTTATCTAGCGAAACGATCGGTCATTTCAAAAATAAATACAAAACTTTAAGTTTTATAAGCACAAATGCTCGCCTTGCTCTGTTCTGTGATGCACGTTCGTGATCCTGTTCGAACTCGTTCATCAAAATGAACAAATCTTTTTTCGAGTCATTTCATTCGTTGAATGAACGAAATGACTCCAAAAAAGACTCGTTCAAAATGAACAAATCTTTTTTCGAGCCATTTCGTTCGTTGAATGAACGAAATGACTCCAAAAAAGATTCGTTCATTTGGATGAACGAGTTCGAACAGGAGACTCACGAACGACAGTACACGCTCGCGCTGTGCAAGAGAGGGGTGATCAGCGCGTACACGAGCGTGATTGACACTGCTAAGACATTCCTCCTGGCTCTGATTGGTTGTTTCTGACCGGGAGCGGTGTATTTCTGCAAATGGCAATAGGACCACAGGGAGGAGCCAGAGGAGCTTGATTTTTTCCACAGATTATCTGTCTCATATTCTACTGTCAGGACATAATGACAGTTTTAACAAATATTTGTTTACAAAAGCTACCTACTGGAGCTTTAACATGTTTATAAATAACTGAAAAAAGCACAAATGTCAGAGCATGTAAGAACACCTCAAGGACCCCAAAAACCCCCTAGACCTCAGAGGGTTAAAGAAAGGCCATTTTGAACTGCATTTCTATTATTTACAAACTTTTATGAAATTTCAATGTTTTCAATCTAATGCTTTTACAAGACTCTTTGTGATGTAGTCATGCAAAATAATTAACCATTTGCATAACTTTAACTCAAGTTTTTATTTCTCAAATAATAAAAGCCAACAGAGCTTTTGCTGCAAAATTAGCTAATATCACAAACCATATATAATATAATGTTTTTAACCTAGCCTTTATAAATAAATAATATAATGTTATTTTTTAATTTCATCTATGTTGATTATATGAAAAGTGAACAGCATGAGCAGGGCCGTACGCAGGGTTTTATAAATACCGAGGTCCTTGCTAAAGGGATCTAGCTAGGGGAATTCTTCTTCTCGCACTCTCCTAATTATTACCTGTATATGTTATCTTCCCAAAGATGAGTTTTGAATGATACAGTCTTTGTAAACTGATTGTTTCTGTTACTCGTTTAATACTTCTATCATAAACAGTTGTTTGGTTTACCTATACTTACATCTCAAAGGCCAGACTCGCACTATATGACCTTTAACTGAAAGCATGTCGTGAAGTGTCGCGCTCGGCTCGAAGCTTCTGTGAACATAAAGCCCTAACGCCTACTTTGATTTTTCTTCATGTCGCCTGGGAAAACAAGCGAGAGTTGCGACGGCGACGCTCTTTATTTTGGCGCACTTTTCGCGCATCCACATTTAAATTAACGAACGTGAGCGCAAACATGTGAATGGCCCCTAAAGCAGCTCAGATGAAGTTGGTTATCACGACGATATGCAATATCATTGCAGCACCAAAGTAGAGTTAACATAAGGCAATTATTTCACAACCTTCATTATATGCACTTATACTGACCTCGGGGACCTCAATGGTGGATATCAGGAGACATATAACCTACTCCATATGTCTCCTGATATATGATCCTATCTTACTCGTCAGATATGATTTTGACCACTTCATTAAGTTCTGTATTGTATAAAGCCTTTCTTTAAAGTGAATTTTGTTTTGTATAAATTATATCTTAATTTTAATCGATTGCCTAGATTTAATAAATGAGAAGCAAATAAAGCAGACAATATAATCTGGACATGGAGGAGCAGGCGCGATATTGCATTGCATGTGAACTGGAGCGCGTCTCATAAATGAACCGGAACTCAGCTCATAGTAGGCTAGGCTACTTCACAGGCATGATGATGTATGCAGGGGTGTCAAACTCAGTTCCTGGAGGGCCACAGCCCTGCGGAGTTTAGCTTCAACCCTAATTAAACACACCTGATCAGTTAATCAAGTCTTTCAGGCTTATTTGAAAACGGCAGGTGTGTGTGTGTGTTGACGCAGGGTTGGAACAAAACTGTGTAGGGCTCTGGCCCTCCAGGAACTGAGTTTGACACCTGTGATGTATAGCCTACTACATTTGGACACTTTTGTGTAATTATATTTATTAAACATGTAGAATACTTTCCAAACTGTTACATATAGTATTATAAATTCAGACGAAATAAACATAATCAGAATAACTTTTAAAATGGAGAGAACACGTAGCAGTTTTTCCATGAGCAGGAATGGAAAACCCGGAGTTGGAAAATCAGGAGCGGAGTGATAACAGAACGCTTAAGCTCCTTTCACACGGCGCTTTGAACCCGGCAAATTGCCGGCAAATTGCCGGAACGCCTTCTGTGTGAACGCAAACTTGACCCGGGATTTATCCGGGATCGATGCCGGGTTGGGGACCTAGTAACATTGCCGTGTTCAGTCCCGGAACGCGCGCTGTGTGAACAAAAGCCGTAATAATGCCGTGTCGTAGTGATGACGCTGAAACCGGGATCGTTCGCCAGCTGTGAAATGGTACGTAAAGCGCAAGTTTATGGTCGAATCAGAGAAAACATGCAGAAGCGTGGTTTCACGAGAGAGAGATCGCAGCTCATAAGCAAACTTAAGACGCTGCTGAGATTACAAGTCACATCGATGTCACGTGTCTTTACGGGATTTTTACGGGTTGTGTGTAAACACACTCTCTGATTCCGGAAAATCACTGGCAGTGTGAATGAACCAAAATCAAACGAACCCGGGTCAAATCCCGGGTCACTTTATCTGTGTATTTTCCAGAATCTCTGTGTGAAAGGGGCTTTAGAGTGCAGAGAGGAATGTGCTTTCGCTCCACTCCAGGCTTTGATCACATCCCCTTCAGCAGGGTGAATACACCTCATCCTTCCTTAATACAAGACATATTCAAACTAAAATTAAGACATTTATTACACTATTTGAGAAATGTAAGCATATGGACTTAAAATGATGAAAAGTGAATTTAAGACATAAGGACAGTGTTACATGTATGTCCTGTGTTTCCCCCTTTCTTTGTTCATTTGGTTCAGTCCTGTTCCCAGTTTTCCCGCTCATCGTTAGTGTTCAGTTCTATCACCTGTCTACCTGTCATTATCAGTTCATTTGCCCCAGCTGTGTCTTGTTACCCTAATCTGTTCCCTGTGTATTTAAGTCCTGTGTTTCAGTCTGTTCCTTGTCTGTTGTTGTCGCTACATGTGTGGTTGTTTCTGTTCCTGTTCATGCAAATCTAGTTTGTTTAAATAAAGTCTGCTGCAACTGTGATACAGCTTCCGTGCCTGCTTCAACCAGCCCGTGACGACAGACCAACACAACAATATGATGCAGTCCCTCGAGGCCCACAGACAGAGGTATTTGGACTTGGAACCTCTTGTTCATTATGATGACACCACTCTCTGTGTGTTCTTCCGGGCAAGTCTCAACGCTGAGACCATAGCACGCCTGCCCGGAGATGGGGCTCGGGGGAACTACGAGGAGTGGCTCTGCAACAACACTGAAGATGAGACCATCCTGCCAGAGTTTCGTCCCACCGAGACTGTCCAGCCCAGAGCCTTCACCACTGGCTGCTCCCGTCCAGCCCAGAGCCTTCACCGCTGGCTGGTCCTGTCCAGCCCAGAGCCTTCACCGCTGGCTGGTCCCGTCCAGCCCAGAGCCTTCACCGCTGGCTGGTCCCTTCCAGCCCAGAGCCTTCACCGCTGGCTGGTCCTGCCCAGCCCAGAGCCTTCACTGCTGGTTGGTCCCGTCCAGCCCAGAGCCTTCACTGCTGGCTGGTCCCGTCCAGCCCAGAGCCTTCACCGCTGGCTGGTCCTGTCCAGCCAAGAGCCTTCACCGCTGGCTGGTCCAGTCCCGTCCAGCCCAGAGCCTTCACCGCTGGCTGGTCCCGTCCAGCTGTTCATGTCTCGTTTGCCCAGCCAGAGACTGTTCACGTCACGTCTGCCCAGCCAGAGACTGTTCACGTCACGTCTGCCCAGCCAGAGACTGTTCACGTCATGTCTGCCCAGCCAGAAACTGTTTACGTCATGTCTGCCCAGCCAGAGACTGTTCAAGTCACGTCTGCCCAGCCTGTCCTTGTCCCAGAGCCTGTCCCAGAGGCTTTTCCTGACTGTCACTCTCCCCAATAAATTGTTTTTTTGTGGGGGGGGGGGGGGGGGGGCATATGTCCTCGCCGTAGCCGCCCAAAGGCCCACGGCCACCCGAAAGGTCCTCTCCGCCATGGCCGCACGAAGGGTCCTCTCCGCCATGGCCGCACGAAGGGTCCTCTCCTGCAAGGCCGCCCGAAGGGTCCTCTCCACTACGGCCACGGCCACCCGAAGGGTCCTCTCAGCCACGGCCGCCCGAAGGGTCCTTTCCGCCACGGCCACCCGAAGGGTAGTCTCCGCCACGGCCGCCCGAAGGGTAGTCTCCGCCACGGCCGCTCGAAGGGTAGTCTCCGCCATGGCCACCCGAAGGGGCGTCTCCGCCCTGGCCGCCTGCTCCGCCCTGGAGGCTTCCTGCTCTGGATTGGCCACGCCCTCGTCAGCTTCCAGGGCGCCCACCCCTATTGATGTTATACGGCGTGAGGTCGCGCCTTGCAGGAGGGGGGGCTTCTGTTACATGTATGTCCTGTGTTTCCCCCTTTCTTTGTGTATTTGGTTCAGTCCCGTTCCCAGTTTTCCCGCTCATCGTTAGTGTTCAGTTCTATCACCTGTCTACCTGTCATTATCAGTTTATTTGCCCCAGCTGTGTCTTGTTTCCCTAATCTGTTCCCTGTGTATTTTAGTCCTGTGTTTCAGTCTGTTCCTTGTCTGTCGTTGTCACTACATGCGTGGTTGTTTCTGTTCCTGTTCTCTTTGAATTCTGTCTGTGCGTATCTAGTTTGTTTAAATAAAGTCTGCTGCAATTGTGATCCAGCTTCCATGCCTGCTTCAACCAGCCCGTGACAGACAGGGGGAACCCTGATATTGACGGAAATCCGTCATAGACTCTCTGTGATTAACGGAGAACTTGGGGTGGTGTGGGATGGTGATGGCACAGTGGATAAGACACATGCCTTTGGTGTGACAGACCCGGGTTCGAATCCACTGTGAGACACCAATGTGTCCCTGAGCAAGACACTTAACTCCTAGTTGCTCCAGAGGCGTGTGACCTCTGAAATATAGCAATTGTAAGTCGCTTGGGATAAAAGCGTCAGCTAAATGAATAAATGTAATGTAAATGTAACTTTAATCCCTGAGTTTCATGCTTTTCTCAAACTTTTGCCATTGCATTAGAACTGGTTAACTGTTGTCACTTGCGAAAACCAAATGTCAGAACCGTGGGTGGAAACGTGCAGATTAAGGGCTTTTAATATTATAATAAGATCCTCTTCCTACATCAGAAGGGGAGCGAAATCTGATCGGCTTATATTTTTCATGATTGCAGAGAATGGCTCACTAAAATAAAGTTACTGGGTTGTCACTTTTCACGTTTTCTGGGTTGGTAGTTGCAACGGGGACCCGGTTTTAACATTTTCATGATATGTCCACTTTTAATCTCTTAAATGTAAATGTAAAATCAGTGAATATTGGCCACCAGGCCGCGCATGCAGGAATCCTCCAACACTATATTGGCCAGTGTTTCAGTTACATTGTCTAAACCCTTACATTGTCCTAACCCACTCAGTCAAGTGTTTGCACCAAAACAGGAATTATTCAGTTTTGTAATTCTAATTGAGCTATGACACACACACATACTATAAAAAGCATAGTATGGTAATGAAACCTCAGTACATATAATACTACTCAGTAGTGACATGTATTAGCATTATCGTCTTTGCTTGAAGTTTGCTGCCTCACCTGCGCAGAATGAATCACCTGTCAGACTAAACCCTTCCTACAC
Source organism: Gila orcuttii (assembly GCA_026230005.1). Taxonomy (NCBI): domain Eukaryota; kingdom Metazoa; phylum Chordata; class Actinopteri; order Cypriniformes; family Leuciscidae; genus Gila; species Gila orcuttii. The sequence continues at coordinate 54,419,880 of JAPDVR010000005.1, read as the reverse complement.
ACACTCCATCTGTCTCATCTGTCACTGCGTGATGTTAGTGTGTGTTCTTACAGTAATTTCATCACAGAGCTTGCTTAAGAAACTCTGAAATGTGGCTTCAAAAGGGCTGAGTGATGTTCGAGGCCTTGAACCGTACACTAAATATGAGTGGAGAACCTTTAACTTTTGATTGACAAATACACAAGAAACACCTAACCTCACATTACCTACTTACTGAGATTGTTGACTGTTGACTCGAAGCTGTGAACAGCCTATAAAAAATTAAATAAGTAACCTAAATGGTCATGAAATATTGATATGAGTTGAAATTATTTATTATGTTTAAAAACAGCCCACAACAGTCAGTTTCACAGGTCAGCGTCATTATACAAAAATATCTGACCAATCAGAATCAAGCGCTTCTGACAGTCATGAAATAAAATCGGATCATGTTAATTTTATAGTGTCACCAATGCTTCACACCTACCGGCTAACAAAAAATATGTTCTAAGAAACATTATTTCTGAATGTTCTGTTTTTACTGGGTTATGAAAACATTAAGGGAAGCTTCCATTTATCATTCTTCAAACATATTGGGAACATTACTTTTGAACGTTCTCCGAAACATTAAAAAAATAGAACTGTTTTTTTAGTTATGATAATTTTTTTGTGCTAATGTTTTGCAAACATTATTAAAGACCAGATAACTTTAAACGATATTAATATTAACATTACTGGAAGAACGTTTGTTCATAATTTTGAGAGAACCTTGCCAGTTCTGAGAACGTTCCCTGTTAGCAGCAACTAGGGATGGCGAAAACTAAACATTTTCTTGACCGACCACCGAGCCTCATTAGCCGGTTGAAACCGGTTAACCGATTAGTTTAAAATATGCCACGCTATTTGAAATAACAGCCATTTCGAGCCGCGCCTGCAATTTCGCAACTCTGTCGCATCTCTCTCTGCCTCCCGCTCACACACACACACACACACACACACACACACACACACACACACACACACACACACACACACACACACTGCCCCGGCGCCGCCCTTCCACTCACGTCACTTTTTTTAAATCCCCTACAGCGCGAAACATGAGTCCCGCAAACGATGCGCCGAGGAGCATGTATGTGATCGGAGGACAAATGGCTCCTTAGTTTTGAAATGGTTTGGGTACAAGATGATCGCGTTGAAAATAAAGGCGTTAGTCTAGCGTTAGAAGCTCATTTGAAACATTGCTGCGGCTCATTTAAGAAAATGACAGCTCCGAAGAGACGCTGCTTTAGTTTGAGGTAACGTTAGTGCTAACAATAATAAAGAAAGATGATGATCATCATCACCTTATCTGTCACAACTGAAATGTAGATGTAATGTATTTCTACAGTATTACTACTGTATTTAAGCACTGTATCACACAAGTTGCAACTTACGGTGTCATTCTTTTTGGTGAAATGGTCCCACACACTACTTTTCTTTGCACGCGTCATCCTGTCGTCTGCCCTGGCTCTAACCTCCAGTGTTTTAGCCAGTAGCCTTAACTTTTCGCAAACCTTGTGAGCGTGCAAACCCAAACGCTGTGACCTCGCGCCAAATGTTTTTATTGGTTTATTAAGTACAAACAGGCGAGTTATGGAAAATTGAGTGTGAGGGATTTGTTCACTTCACACAAAAATATATTGGAATGAGATGGCTAACTGTAGTAGCGTTTAGTCCACTGTCTATAATAGCCTAATTTAGAGATCACTTTTTTTTATTTAACTGACTACCGACAACTTTGATCGGTTAACGTTGAGACGGTCAACCATCGGTCAAACGGTCATCGGTTAGCATCCCTAGCAGCAACTGTTTTAGAAAACACACAATCACCGTCTACATGCTGTCATGAAACGTCTGAGAGAATGTGGGTTAACTCTGAATCCTGCAAAATGTCAGTTCAGTATGGACCGCTTAAATTTTATGGGGATTCTACTCACACAAAAAGGTATCGGGCTCACTGATGAGAGAGTCAGGGCTGTGGTGGAGGCTCGAGAGCCACAGAATGCCTCAGAGGTTCGGAGTTTTCTTGGACTTGTCAATTACAGCAGCAGGTTTATTCCACAATTTGCAGCCTTGGCAGACCCCTTGAGACGTCTTACCAGAAAAGACTCCAAATTCGTCTTTGGTCCTGAACAGAAAAGTGCATTTAAGGCTCTGAAAGGAGAACTTGCCAAATCAGGGACCTTAGCATACTTTGAAAAAGATGCACCAACCCAAGTTATAGCTGATGCAAGCCCTGTAGGGTTGGGGGCTGTATCGACACAGTGTCAAAAAGGAAAAATGGTGCCAGTGTGCTATATCAGTAGAAGTCTATCAGACTGTGAGAGACGGAACTCCCAGACCGAGGAGGCGGCCCTTGCCCTTGTATGGGCCTGTGAGAAGCTTCACCCATATGTCTATGGAAGACAATTTGATCTGGTCACAGACCATAAGCCATTAGAGACAATCTACAGTCCACGCTCTAAGCCCTGTGCCCGGATTGAGCGGTGGGTTTTGCGTCTTCAACTTTACGACTTTAAGGTCGTCTATGTTTCTGGAAAAAAGAACATTGCAGATCCCTTGTCAAGACTTCTAGGAAGCACAGCAATGAGAGAGAAGCACTTACATGATTCGGATGAGTATGTGAGATTTGTAGCCATTAATGCCACCCCGAGAGCCCTAACCACAGGGGAAGTGGAAGAGACGTCAGAAAAAGATCCCGAACTAATAGAGGTGAGAAAAGCTATTGAAAGTGGACACTTTGAAAAGTGTATGACATATGCAGCTGTTGCTAGGGAGCTATGTGTGGTAGGTTTTTTAATACTATGTGGAACACGCATTGTTCTTCCAAAAACACTACAACCACGAGCAATAGCACTTGCCCACAAGGGACACATCGGTATTGTTGGGACCAAACAGCACCTGAGGACCAAAGTATGGTGGCCTGGCATGGACAGAGCTGCCGAGAGATACTGCAAATCATGCCATGGCTGTCAAATTGTCTCTCGTCCTGATGTGCCAGAACCATTGCGACCCTTACCATTGCCAGATGGACCATGGCAAGATCTAGCAGTAGATTTATTGGGTCCTCAGCCATCAAAACACTCAATCCTAGTTGTGTTGGATTACTACAGTAGGTATTATGAGTATGATATACTGACCTCAACCACAGCAACAAAAGTGATTGACAGCCTTGAGGATATATTCAGCCGACATGGACTTCCTGCCACACTAAAATCAGATAATGGACCTCAATTCAAATCGGATGAATTCAAGAGTTTCTGTGAAGAAAACGGGATCAGACACCTGAAAACAACGCCTAAATGGGCTCAAGCAAATGGGGAAGTCGAGCGCCAGAATGCCTCCATCATGAAATGAATCCGCATTGCACAGTCGGAAGGACTTGACTGGCAAAAGGAACTCAGGAAGTATGTTACAGTGTACAGAGGATTGTACATAACACCACAGGCAAAAGCCCCGCTGAACTTCTGTTTAAAAGAAAAATGAGAGGCAAGTTACCTGAACTCATATCAGTAGACAAAGATCTCGAAGTTCACGACCATGACGCTGAGAAAAAAGGAAAATATAAACTGTATGCAGATGAACATCGCAAAGCAGATTTCTCAAATGTAGCTGTTGGAGATCAGGTTCTGATCAGGCAGGACAAGACGGACAAGTTTACCACACCTTTTAACGCAACACCTCACACCGTGGTCAGCAAAGCTGGGAACAAAGTAACTGTAGAGTCACCCACCGGAGCCCAGTACAGTCGCAACACAACATTTGTGAAGAAATATGTAGAGAGCGAAAAAGGGAATGCTGACTGTTCCACAGATTCAGATCAACAGACATTGTCAGAGTAATCGGAGAGACTTGTGCCCATGGTTGAGTGTGACCAAGACATTACATATGTCAAGCACCAAAGAAAAAAGAAATTACCTCAAAAATTTGCTGACTTTGTTGTTGGCTGAATTTTTGAATGCAGGTTAAATGCAGTCAATGTTGTTGACATGTTCATTGTTGATATTATAAGTGAGTTTAAAACAAGTTGAAAAATGTGAAAATCATCAGTTAGATGAATATGTTGTTTGTTCGGCAATACTGAGACAACAGTCAAGTGTTAAAGGTCTCTATCCGACTTTGGAGGGGATGTCATGTATTAGAATGATGGTCTTTATCTTTAAGATGTGAGTGTACTAATATGTATGCGGGGACCGGATGAAGAGGGAATTTCACGTTAAACAGTAAAGAAGTAAAGACGCTTTTAAAAAGTTATCAAGCGTGTGACTGATTTAATTCGGCAGAGTGCATGAGAGATATCTGATTACACAAGAATGCAGATATATAACAGTTATGAAGTGAGTTTGGAGTAAAAGCATGTTATTAAATGTTGTCTTTTGTTGGACAAGAGGTTCATAAATGCCTCTCATGTTTGGAAAGATGTTTGACGTGTGTTGCTTTTTCAAATGCACGTTATAAGTGACTCAAACTCGCAGTGCTTTCAGATGTAGCAGCGCTTACAGAGCCGCTCATCAATGACAAGCTGCGCATAACAAAAATGATTGCAGAATTTGCGATTTCAGTATCGCTATAAGCCAACTCGATCTAAGTGCGATTTCATGTAAATTGCAATTAATCGTGCAGCCCTGAAGTCAAATACACACAAAATAATGTCAAAATGCTGGTTTAGGCAAGTGAACATAAACAGTTGAGAAAGAAAACGCATCACATCAGTATATTGGATCCGTGTGTCAGGTCTAAAACTAATATATGCTGCCAAATTATGACATAATATTAAAGTTTTCCACCATGGTATCAATGTCAAAATTGTGGCCAGTGAAAAGGCTGAGTGGCTTGTAACTTTGGAAAACCACAAGCCATAGTGGCTGGTGAGCAAAAAAAGTTAATGTCAAGCACTGATTATTATGAATAGGTCAGAATTTATTTTAAATTATTTTTCAATTTAAAATAAATTAACTGAAACTAATTTTATGAATGAATGGAAGGCATAATAATAATATTATTCTATTACATACAGGACTGTCCTGATACGCTTCAGAGTATCCCTATTTTTTTATATGTAATTTATCATAATTGTTTATTTTGGCTTGACTATTTTTATTTTTATTTTCTATCTATTTTAAATGGTTACACAGAGAGGGCTTAGATTAAATCAGGATTAAGCCTTAGTTAAATAAAGAGATTTGAGTATGTTTAATAATCGTGCAATAGAAAAAAAAAACATTACTGATGTGCATCTTGAGACAAAACAATGTAAGTGACATATTTTAAGATATATCAGTGCAAGTTGCGTTCAGTTTAAGCAGCTCAGACTTGCATTTTATTCTGGGACTAGCTTAAGCCTTTCCTGTGAAACCAGAGGTTTGTCTATAAATGTTTCCTTTTAACTTTCTTTTAAAGAATCTAGTTAAAACACTCGGAACACCAGCTACCAAAAGTTACCCTCTACATTGAAAATCAGATTGATGAGAAAGACAATCAAGCAGTGTCGCACCACGCTATTCCATAGCAATCTGTGTGTCAACTAATTACCCATAATTATACATCTAACAACCTTTAATGACCAAAACGAAGTAGTAAATCCTACCTGTGCTGCCATCAGAGATAACTCCATTCCCTTCTTCTCTGCAGATGTGATGTTGTTGTGTTGAGATGAACTGAACTCTCTCATCCTCGCGCGCGTAACTGTGCTCGGCTCGGCGCGCTTCTGCTGACGAATTCAGCTGCAGGCATGCACGTGCACGCAACCCTTAAAGAATTATTTATGCAACTTTTTTTTTTTTTTTTTTTTGACAGTCATACACACTGACACTTGAACTGCCTATTACCTATTAACTATTGGGCTGTAAACAATATTCCTTTTTTTAATTTTGAATTATAGTTACAGCACAAATGGCTAAATCTGAATAACTATAAGGTTTGGAGATAAAAGTCCAATTACACAAATATCTTTTTGCGGTGAGGCTGATATCTAATCAGTAACTGATGAAACCAAACTATTGTGCAGTTAGCCTATTATGAAACACCAATGATAACACCCTGAAATCTTAAAATAGCCTTGATAAATATTGACCCAATTAGGCTTAATCTCTCCAAACACTAACACAACACTTGTCAATTTAGTAAATCAACAGAACCGCGACCATTACAGACAATTACGCATTAATGTTTACATACAGGATAACATTAGGGAAGATGCCCCCCTTAAGAATAATGTGCATTACTTTTAAATTGTAACATATTTTAGATATAAGTTTAGCATGTGTGGAATGATGATGCATCAGCTAATATGTTATTATAGTAAATGAATAGAAAGATTTGCTAATTTAGAGGTTATAGAACAAAATGTAAAATTATTCAAAGAGGCCAGATGTCTGAAATGTACATCTCATTCATGGAAATACTGAATAATAACCCCATTAATTACAATACTTATTACATATAATAACAAACATGCCACTTGGTGCCTTCTGTCCCAATTCTGAGTGGCTCATCTTACCCCAAAGGGTTCTAATTGTATCTTTTGACTTCAAAATAAAAATATAACTTTTACTCCACAAATCTAAAAACATGAATATGTCCACAAACCCCTCATTAACAAATAGACACAAAAAACATAGATATTCAACACAATACAATGCCAGATCTCTTTTTGCAGAGACACAAAATTAGATCAATTAACCACAAAACTATTTCGACTGACTAAATCTCACAAATGTTAATATTCAGATGAAATGACTCTTTATCGGTTTTCAGAATAAGGTTCAATGATGCACTAGTGTTTTTTTTTTTTTTTTTGCAATGATTTTTAGCTGATTGGCTTGCTTGAATTACATCTTCTTTTACGCGTTGCGTCATCTGACACTTTCAAACGATGCAGTGACGAGTAATGAGAGGAGCTTTTATGCAACACCCTTGGCTATTGCGCATGTATTGCCATATGCCTATATTTTTACATCATGTGCTTCTGAATTATGGACATTAGCTACTATGTAAACTGACTTCAATAAACTTGATTTAAACCGGTGTTAAGGTGGCTTAATATACCAGATGTTAACGCCTACCTGAAACTCCTGAATAATTTTTGTGCAAACAGTTAATAAAATAATTATAAGTAATATAATTAAAAGCAATAATGATAATAATAATAATTGAACAATGTTTAAGAATGACTTTTCAAACAGTCCCAGTTTCATCTCATCAAGATTCATCATCCAAGATGACATTGCTACTGAATTATTCACTTTATGAATGTTCTCACTTCCTCTTTAAGGGCCAGAACATCATATTACAAAATCTTTCACATTATTAAAACCATACCATTACCAGCTCTTTAAAAAAAAAAACTCTCTGTCAGGCAGTATTGAGTCTGACAGAGAAAAAGTGCTTTTTAAAACATATGGCACAGAAAAATAGAAATACTCCAATATCAAGAAAACCATTATGAAAAATGTGCATTGATGATTTTATTTGATAAAATAAAGCTTCTTCTGTGCAAGAAGGAATTATCAGTCTCTTTGATGCAATCTGTCATTCACAGACGTCTTATTGCTCCAAGCCTGAAATCACTTCAAACTGTTAGATATTATTAACCTTCTGGCTGAAGCTATTTGTGAACATTTGCTTTATTAAGTGATAACAAAAGCTGAGGATCTGCTTGAGGCTGATGAGAACAGATGCATCACGTGCATCATAAAGCCACGATGAGTGTTGAAATGCAGTGAAGAGAGAAAAACTCACATTTCCTGCCCCAAAGCACAGTAAAAAGCGGAGTGTCATTTGAACAGAAACTTTAGACTTTTGTCACCCTTTATTAGTTTGCTTAATGGCTTAAATGCACATTATGTAAGATTTTTGGATTTAAATATCCAAAAACCAGTAGAACAATGTTATATATTTTGTACATTATCGCAAATGTTTCCAATAAGATTTAAGTCTAGATAAATCAGATATTTTAACCTGTGTCAATGTCTCCTGTCAATGACGTCATATCAGCATTTCCCTCGATTTCTGGTTTCAAGACGCTTTAAAATATTATGGTCTGGTTTCACAGACAACATTTAGATCGAGCCATAATAGGCCTTAGTACAATAAGGACATTTAATTAGCTTTTATAAATGTGCCTTAGAAAAAAAAACATTACTGGTGTGAATTTTGTGACAAAACAATGGCACTGATGTATTTTAAGATATGCTTTCCGTTAAAACAGCTCAAACATGCATTTTAGTTTGGGACTATAGGCTTATGCCTTATCTGTAAAACCAGGGGTTTGTGTTTTATTAGAGCAACTGTTTAGATACCTGTATCGACAGAAAACTAAGCTCAACACGGTTAGTTTTATTGTGTGAATCCCTTGTTTTATTGATTTACCACAAGTAACCTGTTTGTACCACACCTCAGAGACAATGCTATTTTGTTAAAGGGCTAACACAGCGTAATCAGAAATAGCTTTATTTATAGTAACAGTAATACTGCATTTACCAAACAATATATTTTAAAATCAACTACATGCCATTTAGCCACCCAGCCATCCAGCTTTTATTAATGTGATATTCTAATATCAATCTAGCTTACTGATATGTGCAACAAGTGTCTCATAGTAGCCACAGAGCGAGCGCACAGAGTAACACTGTCACGGTCGCCACCTCCTTCACTACATTTCCCAGCATCCTCGTTGGCCCACACCTGCACCTCCTTGACAATCACCTGCACCTGTCAGCAATGTCCCTCGTTATCTTTACCATAAAACCACTCACCTTGTGTTCCGTCATTGTCTAGTCTCGTTTTACCCATTTGTGTGAAACCTGGAGGACCTTCATCTCCTGCGATCATCTCCTGCGATCATCTCCTGCGATCATCTCCTGCGATCATCTCCTGCGATCATCTCCTGCGATCATCTCCTGCGATCATCTCCTGCGATCATCTCCTGCGATCATCTCCTGCGATCATCTCCTGCGTCTGTGTCCTCTCCCAAGTGTTGACCATTTACCTGTTTGTCTGCCCATTGCTGCAAATAAACTCCATCACCTGTTTCTCTTTCTGAAGAGAAAAAAAACTTCTGTTACGGTCCTCTGTTCCGTAACAGAAGACTAGACCAAGACAGATTGCAGCACAAAGGGCATCCTCTACCCAATTCCTCCATCTCGCCCACCAGGTGTCCTGGAAAGAGGCAGCCCTCAAGCACACCTTCTGGATAGGTCTGGACGACCCACTCTTTAGGCAATTCCCACCTACCGCCACCACGTGTTCCTTGAGGGAATACATTGACAACATCCTGTGGGTGAGTGGATCGTCCTACACAACTGAAGAAGTCTTTGATTTCCTTTCCAACCCCTCTGTCCTTCCAGAACCTTGTC
>JAPDVR010000005.1:54360503-54405503 GCA_026230005.1 Gila orcuttii | reverse complement strand
TTGAAAAAAATGTCTTCATGCCTTAAAATAGCTTGAATGTAAGTCGACACCCTTGCCTCATTTAGTATATGCGGTACCATGAATATGCAAATGAGCCCTGCCTCCACTCACTCACTCAGCTCAGAGATCCACTCGTTGACGATCACACGTTGATCTGATTGGTTACAAGGTAGTTTGTGACGTCAGAAACACCAGCGATTTCAAACCGTGTTTTTGACACTGTCTTTGGTTCACTGAAGTTTTAAGGAGAAAATACTCAGCAATGGTGTTGACTAATGAATGTACACATTGTTTGTCTAAAAGCATATTAAAAACAACACATAGACATATAAACAACATTAAAAACTTGATTTTCACCACAGGGGGACTTTAAGGGAACATTCCATGTGATTATTTTGCAAACATTATTAGAACGTTACTTTTGAATGTTCTTTAAACTTTCTGAAACAATTGGTAAATTTTTTGGCCTAATTTTACCGATCTAACCTCATGGTCTAAAGTGCACAGCGCAAGTGCACTTATGCCGCATCCAAATCCACTGTTGCTAGTTTAACGACGGGGAAAATGGTCGGTGGTCCCGGCTCTGGTCTAAAAGGATCGTCCCTATTCTCAGAGTCTTGTAGCAGGTGACATAAATTATGTTTCAAAATTAAGTGTCTGTATTAGTTAGCAGACTCTAAAAATAAAACAGCATTTAAATTATTTACACTTTGGGCTATATATATAAACGGACCAATTGCGCACCAGAAAAATCACCGGAATGGTTACTGGATATTCACTGAAGAGCACAGGAGCCAGTAGTAAGGTTAGTAGCTACTTTACTTTGAATAATTTCCCCAAATTAAAAGTCAAATGTTTCCAATGTAAAATAAAAAAATAAAAAAACCTGTTAACGTCACAGTGAATTAACTCTAGTAGTTTAGTTTAAGTTATAAAACTGTCTCATATGTGAATTTCTCCTTCAAGTTTTATAATATAACCACTAGGTGGAGTTCTAAGCATATTTTTGTATTCTGGTAGTTGTAACGCAGAGGAAGAGATGTACATGTTGTTGAGCACACAGTAAAGAGTGACGCACTTTTTTGTTCTGTGCGTTTTATAGAAAAATGAGTACTCTTGAGTCTTTATTAAAAACCAACAGGTTATAGGCCCAAAACCTGAAAGCTACAGTGACGCTGCTAAAAGGCTTATTGAAGATATTGACCAACTGTGAATAAAAATGAGCTCGGATTCCAAGACGGTGATGATTGTTTCATTAAACAGAGCAAACTATCCTACGTGGAAAGTGCAATGTCGGATGGCATAGATGAGAGACGGACTATGGGACTTGGTAAATGATACAGAGGATGCTCCACGATCTGATCCAAGTAAGTTAGCAAGTTACATGGCTAAAAGAGATCGTGCTCTGGCTACCATTGCACTGTCAATAGAGGAGAGCCGGAAGATCCTACTGTCGTGTGGAAAAAGTTGTTGGATCAGTTTCAGAAGAAAACTTGGGCAAATAAGCTTGCGCTGAGGCGTAAACTGAACTATTTGAAATTGAAAGACGGAGACTCAGTTCAAGAGCACATTAAGGTGTTAACTAAGAAGGTGGGCTATAAACACAAAGCAAACAAGGCTAGAGTGAAAAAATCAAGACAGTGATTCAGATAGTGAGAGTGTTGGACTAATGGTGAGTCATGCACTATCATCAAGTTCTGATGAAAGAATGGATAGCTGGATTGTAGATTCAGGAGCAACCTGTCGCATGTGTAATGACAAGAAACAGTTTGTTGAGTTTAAAAGCCTGGAACCCTCACAAGAAGTAACACTTGGAGATGGTTACTCTGTTGAAGCAACAGGACGTGGATTTGTGCGGTTGAAGATGATATTGTCTGATGGTAAGACAAAAGAATGCAAGCTGAATGATGTTTTGTATGTACCACAATTGTCATACAACTTACTGAGTGTGTCCAAGGTAACTCAGTCTGGAAAAAAGGTCAAGTTCACAGAGAACAGATGTTGCATTACGGATGTTAATCAAAAACTGATTGCTACTGCAACAAAAAATGGCAGTCTCTATTATGTGAACTGCAGAGAAAGTGATCACGTGCATGCAGAAAATGTGAATTTGCATAAAGAGACTAAGGAACAAACCTGGCACCGACATTGTGGTCATCTAGGTGTACAAAATCTGAAGAAGCTGTGTAATGAGTGTCTAGTTGATGGCTTTGACTTTATTTGTCAACAAGAACCAGACCAGATATTGCTTATGCTGTAAACAATGTTGCAAGATTCTGTGCTAAACCCACAAAGCATCATTGGATGGCTGTCAAACGAATCATGAGATACCTGAATGACACTCTGAATCTAGGTCTGCTGTATAGCAAGGACAAGCCAAAGGAATGCATTGGTTTTTCAGATGCAGATTGGGCTGCAGACCAAGATGATCGCAAATCTGTGTCAGGATACATGTTTTAAATCAGCGGAGCAGCTGTGAGTTGGAGAAGCAAGAAACAGACATGCGTAGCTCTCTCCACTGCTGAAGCTGAGTACATGGCGTTGGCAAGCGCAGCTCAAGAATCAGTTTGGATGCGACAACTGATGACAAATCTAAAGGTTAACCAAACAGGACCGACGTTGATGTTTGAAGATAATCAGTCTGCTATCTGCATGGCAAAGAACCCTCAATTTCATGGACGTGCCAAACACATTGACATCAAGTACTATTTCATTCGAGAGCAAATTGTCAGTGGAGTCATAGACTTGAAATACTGCAACACTGAAGATATGGTTGCTGACATATTCACTAAAGGACTGAGTGAAGAAAAGTTCACAAAGCTGAGACAGATGTCTGGAGTGAAACCACTTAATGAATCATTCTGCTTACGAGTGAGAAGGAGTGTTGGAAAAATACTCTCTTACCAGAATAGTTATCTTAAACTAGTCTGTTTCAGTTAAAGCTGTTTAAGTTATAAAACTGTCTCATATGTATAACCACTAGGTGGAGTTCTAAGCATATGTTTTGTATTCTGGTAGTTGTAACGCAGAGGAAGAGATGTACATGTTGTTGAGCACACAGTAAAGAGTGACGCACTTTTTTGTTCTGTGCGTTTTATAGAAAACTGAGTACTCTGAGTCTTTATTAAAAACCAACAGAAAGCAAATCCCAGTTCTGTTCAATCAGTCACTGATATCAGATTTCGTGCAGTCACTTATCTTGAATCCAACGATGCATCGGTCAATTCACAGTTCCATTTAGAAAAAATAAAAAACAAACTTGATTTCAATCTCTGTTGTCCTCTTGGTAACTTTCTTCTCCTCTTCTCCTAGCGTTCGATTGGGAAGCTTGCCATCAACGTAACTTTCCGATAAATTCAAAAAACCGCTTCTCCAGATTGCAAATGGATCTGTTCGTGCGCGAGGTTAAAGACCATCTACGGGACAAGCCGGATTCCACCATATTTTTATGTACACTATAATAATCTTTTACATTGTAATCCTTTTATTTGTAATATTTGGCATGTTTGTGTGTGCTGGGCGTCCCTGTGTGTGTAATAAGCAGAGTCTTCGCACGTTGTGGATAGGCGCATATTACTAACACGCTCTTTAAATAACAAAAAATAAATAATTACTGAACCACAGTTGGTCAATAGCTCAGTTTATTTCAGTTCCTCAAAATAGCAACGGTCCAACAATGCGCCTGAACACACACCTCGTTCTCAGACCAGCAGCCCATGGGCCACAGATGGGCGCAAATGCATTTGCTATTTAAACAACCTGGTGCAGGACGTGAAAATGAAAACTGTGTCGAGCTGAAACTAGCAAAAAACACTAGTGTAGCGCCTGGCACTGCATTGCACCGGGTGTATGATCGGGCCCTAAAGATGTTAGACAAACTTTCCATGATCAATGTATAAATAATGTATGTTTGTTCATACCTTTGAGAGAACCATGCTAGAATGAGTTCTGAGAATGTTAAAGTAAAAATAATTTGTTATTCTGGTTGAAAGTCTCTTCACATCCTGATAGCAATCACTAATTTAAGTGGTTTAAATGTATTTATATGTATGCAGGACCATAAAATGTTCATCCAATCATGCATTTAGTCCATCTCTCATGATGCTTTTGTTTGCTCCCTGCTGTCACGTTCATGTGTTTTGAAGGAGGTGTGGCTTTAAAAACACTCTTGTCACCGGTGCGGGCCGGGGCGGACTCGGATGACCAGCCACCCCTGACCTAGACACCACCGTGAGGAGCCGACACAGCAGGTCAGCGGCAGATGGACAAATGGAGACCAGAGATAATTTCAAAGGAATAACAATCTTTATTGAACACAATATATCAATGGCACAAGCGTGATAAACTTCAGTATCCTCTAGGTCTTCTTCAGCTACGGGTAGGTTCCGATCGAACGTCACAGTTTCACCCTGACAGCGACTTCACCAGTGATAAGGCTCACTTCAGGACTCGGACAGTAAGTAGGAACGTAAGGATTCTTCTCCATACGGGATGCTTTCATCCATGCACAGTAATGGATCAATGATTCAAAAGCTTACTTCACCAGCGATGCTGCATACTTCCAGACTCAGACGGTAAGGATTCTTCGCAGTACAGGATACTTTCATACTTTCGTCAGGGCACAGTAGTGGGACAATGATTCAAAGCTTACTTCACCAGCGATGCTGCGTACTTCCAGACTCGGACGGTAAGTAGGAAGGTAAGGATTCTTCTCAGTACAGGATACTTTCGTCGTGTGCAGTAGTGGGACAATGATTCAAAGCTTACTTCACCAGCAATGCTGCATACTTTTCAGACTCAGACGGTAAGTAGGAAAGTAAGGATTCTTCTCAGTACAGGATACTTTCGTAGTGTGCAGTAGTGGGAGACAGTGGTTTAAAAGCTTACTTCACCAGCGATGCTGCATACTTCCAGACTCGGACGGTAAGTAGAAAGGTAAGGATTCTTCTCAGTACAGGATACTTTCGTCGTGTGCAGTAGTAGGACAATGAATCGAAGCTTACTTCACCAGCGATGCTGCATACTTCTAGACTCAGACAGTAAGTAGGGAGGCAAGGATTATTCTCAATGCAGGATACTTTCCAGCTCAGCTGGATCACTCTGGCTTACAATAGAGAACAGATGTAATAACTTTTCACAAACGTGTAAGCAGGAATTGGGGCAACCTCTCAGCAAAGCACACCACACTCGTGTTCACTTCAAAACCACAATCATGAATCAATGTATATAAATAAGGCAAAAGCACTGCAATTCACTCACACGATAGGGCTGGTCAGAGGCCTCAATCCATTCGCTACACTCCCGTAGGGGATATTTAATCCTCAATTCCTCTTCAGCACACTCTGAAACAAATAGCTTCCCAACAGTCAGAACTACATTCACTGCATCCCCTTCAAGCTGTTCGAATGTTCATAAGATGAAATCAATTCACTTATCTTTCTCTCTTCCTTCACAGCGCAAATTCCATCGATAAATCAGTCCAGCAAATTCCCGCAGAAGAACTCTGATCCAACAGACTTCAATGGGCGGCTTCCACACCCAGACAACTTTCCCAAGCAAGCTTTTACCCAAAACTGCTCCAAGATAACCAGTTCTCCCTTTTCCCTTCTCTCAGTCGCACTCTTTCCTCTCTGAATAGCCCTTTTATGTTTAGCTTGTAAAGCAGGAAGCCTGTGTGAACGCTGCTCCTCTCTCTCTCTCGCACCTGCAGTGCATTAGCGCTAATCAGGCCGTGCAATGATCACGCCACACCCGGAACCGGAGTGGGATGTGTCTCACACAAAACGTTCCCTCGGGAAGCTCGTGACTCATCAAGAGGGTTCCGCTTGCTAAGCGTCTTTGTCACCCGTGACACTCTGGAACGGAAAGTGGGATCTTATGCTTTCAAAGCTAGCTCGCTATTGCTAGCCTCTCAACAATTGCCTACTATGCCTTTAATTACAGAGAGAAAACTTAAACGTTCTGCATGCATCACAGCAGTGAGAACTATACAGCTTCAAAAGTACAAGAGCAACTCAGGTAAGCCAGCTAGTCAACCGACCCAGATTAGCATCCATCATCATGTGACATGGCACCTGTGTGAGACTGCTGATGATGTCATCATGTTGGGTTTGTTAACGCTCTGTGTCATGCGGTGCCTCCAGTAACGTGATGTTACCATATGAGCCCTGAGAAGAAAGGATTCACAAACACACCTGCTCCACTTTAGTTTATGTTGCATCCCACTACACACACATTACAACTTCATTTACAGTCACAAATGCATTCACTCAAAGATGTTAAAACAACACTTTTAATACACTGCCGCTATTGTATTTCATTTGACCACAACAAATGTCCAATAGCCTAGGCACTTCACAGGAGAATTCTTTCCTTTTTTATGAAATGACAAGACCGTTTCCATCCGTGACATTTTCAGCACATCTGAAATGAAGAATTGTGTATAGCTTTTCTACACAGTTGTATTCTTAGTTGAAAAAAAGTAGGCCTAAACTGAAATCATCAGGCGATCTCATATGAAAATGACAGCACCAAAAAAAGTCATAATTTGAGTAAAAATGAATATAAATAATTTTGACAATAAATGTTGATATAGTTTACGTTTATTGCCCCATTTAAAATATTGATTAGTTTTAAGGAAGTTTTCAGAGTTTTCTGACATGGTTTATGACATTAGACAATGATGTTGTTCTTGCTCTCTCTATCCGACTGGCCGGACTGTGAAGTGGGTGTGACCAAATCATGGCGCCAGTTCGAGTGACCAATAGAAACGTCAGCTTCACTTGAATTCAAATCTTTTCAATTTCAACTCGCAAGCAAAGGTTTTTTAATGCTGCTATCATCTGCTATCTGAAATTTGTCTGAAAGATGAATGTCATATACACTTAGGATGCCTTGACGGTGAGTCAATCATGGGGTAATTTTCATTTTAAAGTGAACTACTCCTTTAAAGCATTGTGCAGTTCTCTCGATTCACCACTAGAGTGCTCAGTTTCACCTTGGAAGAGGCATAGAGTCTCTTCTTAGGGAACATTACAGTCGTAACCTGAGATGTTTTTTTAATTATCACACATGAAGTGTTTTACTATGGAAACAGGTGAACTAAGAAATTTGGGGCAGAACTACCAGTTCGCCTCATCCAAGAGGTCAAGATTAGTTTTTTTGAGGTCAAGATGAGTTGTACCTGCAAGCGCTGTGCATGAACTGGTGTAAACGCATCTGAACACTTATAATGAACCTTGTATTTTTTACGGTTTTGTCCAAGCAACAGACACTTAAAATGCATTCAATGACCACATTTTCCAAAATCCATGAACACTTTTGTCATTCTTACTTCACCGTTTGGAAAACACTATCATATAGACTATTTGCAGCACAATTTTTGAATTCTGACACATTGCTTTCGAAACTGATGAAACCACATTAAAATCAGAATGATGACAAACTCTGTGCATTTCTGCAGGAATTATATTGAAAGAATCTAAAAAAAATAGTAAAACCTATATAGACATATATATATATATATATATATATATATATATATATATATATATAAATGTATTCAAAATATTAATAAAAACTATACTAAAATAACGCTGTCATGGGTCACCACTTTTTTTTTTTTTAAAGCTGGGTGCCCTCTGATCAAACATATATACAATGTTTTAATTGTAAAAGTACAATACAAGTTTTACATTTTCTGTGCAAATCCTTTTTAGCTCAGCTTTGCAGACAACACACACAACATGCAGTTCATAATAAAACCAGCAGACGGCGCAAGAACACTGTCATATGCTTGTCTCCATACAGAAAAGAAATCTCGCACAAAAAAAACTAATATTTCAGGGTTATTAAAAATCAACTGCAATGAATCAGATGCAGATGAATCAGCTATTTGATTTTGAAACATAATTAAGTTAACATATATTAACAGGTTAATTACACACACACACACACACACACACACACACACACACACACACACACACACACATAAACTCACTCACTCACACACACACACACACACACCCACACACACACACACACACACACACACACACTCTCTCTCACACACACACACTCTCACTCACACACACGCACGCACACATTCACCCAAACACAAACACTCACACACCAAGGCATGAGCACACACACTCACTTTTGTTATACTTCCTGTTTCTTGTCCCATGTGCCATCTTTGTAGTCCATTGTAGTTTTCCCTGTTGATTAGCCCTGATTATTCACAGGTGTGTCTTGTTAGCTTGCATCTGTGAATATACTGTACAGCCCTTTGCTGCGTCCTAATTCGCCTACTTATACTACGCCCTAAAAGTGTGTACTATTTTTGTGAAGAAAAATTACATTGAGTTTTGTAGCAAAAGAGTAGGCAAGCTTTGGGACACACTATCATGTCATCTTTAAAGGAGCATTTCACCCATTTCAACATTAATCTTTATTGAAATTGGGTCATATATTTAGTCGAAATATAAAATAAATTTTGAATTTGGTGCCTACTTGACCGAGAAAAGACAGAAAATAACTTTAGGGCGCATTTGTATGTAAGACAACAACTCCCACAATGCACCACATTGCACAGCTCCGCAAGACACTCCCACTAATCCAGAACAGCGCAAACATCAAAGAAATCACTCTTCCGTCTACAAGGCTAGCTGCCACCAGAGTTTGAAATTCATTTCACACAAAATTTCTAGTTAGTTGGCAAACTCATTAGTGAATTACTCCTCGTTTGTATTTCTTTCTAATATGGTGAATTATTGCATGATACCGGGATGTTCAGTCAGAACATATGCGGTGCGAAACTAGGATGGTTCACATCACTAAACAAACGTCCGTGTCCTCGTCTGATTCAGAGATTTCGTCCAGGAGAAATTGCCAGCGTTGAAATTCTCTGCAGCAGACGCCCTCTATCTCTGTGTCCGTAGCGCACAGCGAGAGCACAGACACCAGCAGTGCGGCCCAGCTCGAGCCAGTCCGGGCTCCTCGTCCGCAACAGGCACGTCTTCTGCCTCCTGTTCCTCCATCACTGCTCTTCACTATATTGCGGCTCGTAAAGATAGCCACGAACATCGGATTCGAGCAGCAGATTTTCAAAATCCTCTTCTTCCATATCATGTTTAGTTTCTTCCGTCATTGTCGTAACTTCCTATCTCCACAGCGCTTGTTAACTTAGCTTCCAAACAAGATGGCGGATATTGATTTCTGTTCCTGCAAGTGAAGTCCCACCCACTGATCTGTAATAGGTCTGTAGCTCGAGTGGGTCCCACCCCCTGGATAAATGATAAGCTAGTGTTTGTAGTCTTAACCCTTATACAAAGAAATTAGACTTCCTGCTTTTTATGACGCAAAAGGACGATTTTTACGTCATAAAAAGCAGGAAGTGGAACACTTACATCCTTTTTTCTCCCATCTCAGGGGAAAATAAGGGAATAAACCATGACCATTCAAAAATATGACTGGGTTTCTAAAGATACAAAGCTTAATGCAAATGGGTGAAGTGTCCCTTTAACGGACAGATCTGTTACGTGGATCCTGTCACCGTAAACTGCCCTGTCAATCATCTTGTCACAGTTAAAATCCTCCATTCAATCTAATTTAATTTCTTAGCGTTGAAATGAAATGCACCTTCATCTGCAGTCGTGGGTCTTTCATGCGGAGACTCTCCTCATGTGTTTGCAATTTGAATATAATGATGCATTTAAAAGGTAATGGCTAAACGTATCTTTACAAAAGTTCACAATGCTGCTGCAGATGCAATATAATGTAGACAATGTAGAATAAATACATTTTCGTCAGGTTAGATACTGATAATTAATCACTCAAACCCCTTTATCTAAACCTCTCTACATAACCGCCGGACTCGCGTGTCCTCCATGTCTGTAGTTTTTTTAACACTTTTCACTCGTGTTTGTAGTTCTAACCGAGTCATCGTCCAACGCGCGATGGGTTGTGGGCAATATTAGCCGTTAGCGTGCGCATCGATCTGCACTTCGGATTCTGGCCGAAAATAGTAGACCATCCGGGTATCTTCCCAACAGTCATTTCAACATACTACGATTTGGGATGTACTAATTCTATTTTCTAATACTATTTAGGATGGATAGTATGCGAATTGGGACGCACCCCTTGTGTTTCCTGTGTACTTCACAGTGGTGTTCCTGATCCCTGTGTTTCATCCGGTTCTGGTCTTGTTTCTCCATTTAATATACAAACTCCCCTGCATTTAGATCCGTTTCTTGTCTTCCATCTCTTCTATTCCAGCCTTGATTACACTGATAGCTGTTACAGTCAATTGAACAAGCCAATACAATCCATGCTGTGATCAGTGGTTAATAGTCACACA
The DNA here is from genome assembly GCA_026230005.1 of Gila orcuttii. Classification (NCBI taxonomy): domain Eukaryota; kingdom Metazoa; phylum Chordata; class Actinopteri; order Cypriniformes; family Leuciscidae; genus Gila; species Gila orcuttii. Next base: position 54,395,143 of record JAPDVR010000005.1, on the reverse strand, counting down.
TTATTCCTGTGTCCAAAGAAATCAATTAGCCAGTGACTGTACAGATCTCCTCATAATACCGATATTAATCATTCACTTCTGAGATCACACACACACTGCTGTTTTCATCTCCTTATGACTTCTTTCACTTCACTTTCCCGTGTCTCATCTCATCATGTCAGTCAAAATGTAATTGCACCAACCCTGAAAGACTGTCTCTGAACTGTAGCGCTGCGAGGCGTAATAGCGGTTAGCTCAATTTCAGGATGTTTTAGTTTGTTTGGAGAGCCTGAGGTTAGAGAAAGCACAGCTTGCTTGGCTAGCGTGAACTGACAGCCATTTTCTGTGGCCTACATGCTTTGTGAATCTCTTGGAGGGAGATGGACACACACACACACACATACACTCACACACACTATGAGTGGAGACTCAGTCCTCAGGCTTGACGCACTCTGACATGTTTCCTCACTTTGTGACGCTTGCTCTCCATTCACATTTTTCACAGCGTGACATCAGAGAGCTCATTCATTATAGCTCACATACAATCAGCCTGAGCGCTTTAAAGTGGAAAATGATCAGCTCTTAAATCACAGTTAATGCGAGAGTTTGGGAGCAGGTTAGCGTTAGCATTTCCAACATACGAGAAGAAAATTCATAATTTGGTACTAAATCATAATAAAAATCAGAATTATAACACAAAAAGTCAAAAATAAGACATGCTAAAATGAAATTATGAGATGAAACGTCATTGACATGAAGTGCATAATTTTCACTTTTATAGAAATCGTCTATTTCATAACAACTTGGTCTGTCATAGTTTTGACTTTTTATCTCATAGCTTGTCATAAAAAGTCAAAATAATGACATACTACTTTTTATCTCATGACTATTTTTGTCCAATTTTGACATTTTATCTCATTATCATGACATAATATTATTGTTAACATTAACATTATTATCTCATAATAATCTATTTTTTATGTCAGTTTTGACTTTTTATCTCATAATTATTATATAATGTCACAATACTTTTTTAATCTCATAACTATGACTTAGTATTTCAAAATGTTAACATGTCATAATTATAAAAGTTTTACCTCATAATTATGATTTTTCTAATGTGACGGAAATGTACTCCTGTAACAACTAAACGATTCAGACTTGATGAATAATGACTGGCTTTAACTTTCTGAAGTGTTCATGCAAGCATCATTCATCTGACTCTGTCATTTCAGTCTTCAGTTTTAATGTCCTGTTGAAAACCACTTAGTCATTTTCAGACCTACCAGATTAAAGATTGATCGTATAAGGTACGTTAAAGTATTTCACTTTTTATGAACTTGTACAGAGCTCATGTATATGTATGTATTAGATTAATACAGTTAAAAAATCTATCATATCATGAAGAGAAAGTTATACACCATGGGTCGATGAAAAAAGTCAGTATGAAACAAATGTCTTGATGTCATGATGAAGAAAAATGTCTTATTAACAGAATACATTCTTGAAAATAAATTTACTTTAGGCTTAATCATCCTCATTAGTTTGGCATTATATTTTTTATTTATTAGAACAATTGTTTCACTGCTAACAACATGCAAAAACAGAAAAAAAATCATGTCAAGGTCAATAAATCTCTTTAAACATTAGATAATTTGGCCTTTAAATCAAGGTTAGTTCAGTTTGTACATTATAAAAAGTATTAAAAAAACATATTTATAAAAAAAAATTACCTTGAAAAATATTGAAAACTAATTTGACCTTGATTAAGATGTGTACACTCAAGGTGAGCGGAAAATATAACTTTTCACATGATGTTTAAAAAGACATGATGTTTAATACTCAGTGTGAATACTTTACATTACACTGAAAGCCAAACGTCAAACTTTACAGGTGTCATACTGTATATGGTTATCAGCCTGGTACTGTACGCTCCGGGCAAAAGAAGCTCGCATTGGGTTTGCCGTTTCAATGCCTTGCATTGCAGCCTGTGAATATTTCATCAGCCTCTTTTCTAAAAATAAAAGACATTGAATAAAAAAATTTTTTTGATGGAATTGGGCATGACTCCGCCTCCTCCTCATGAGTCGCTGCCGCTCTCTTATTCAGACATATGTTATGACTCTGTCTTCTCTGTTTCAGCTTTATCTATCCTTCCCTCCCTCCCTCTCCATTCCTCCCACATTCTCCCTCGCTACATACTTAGGTTTCTGACTCACATGTCTTGGACAGGCTGCTTTTGATGCGGAAAAAGTCTCCCTGGAGGCAGTTGCTAAGCAACTGGCTACTGTTGGATTATGGGTTAAGTCAGAAGCAAGAAAAACAGAGATGATGTGCATGTGTGTGAATGTGTGTAAGGCTGAGTCAGGCCATCACAACATATCTCTATCATCGCAAACCCCAAACACACTCCGGAACGGAAGCTTAAAATCTCTCCTTTTTTCTTGTTTGATGACAATGTGTGAATAATATTGACCTTTAAAATGGCTCACCATGACATATATTTTTAAGGCAAAGGACAAAAAAACACCTGAAGGATCTCAGTATTGTCACCACAAACTTAATGTGTATTCATATGTGCAGCACAGACATGAGTTCATACAGGCATTACATGTTAAATTATACAGTTACAGTGCTTTATAGGAAAAATCTAGGAATATTTTTGGTTCGGAAATGTAATACGTATATGCAATATCAATATGTGCTCACATAAAGTAAAAACATATATGAAACCTATTAGAAATTGGAACAATTCCATGTATTCACATATACGTTTATCCCATATATTATATATGTTTATGTATGTGTAACCCATATTTTGACATATAAGTGTCATATACTGTATGAAATATCCTAATATGCTCATATAGACCAAAAACATAAATGCACATATATTACATTTCTGTATGGGTATTTCGCTCTGAAATAACATTCAAGTGTCTCTGTTCTGTGTGCATGAGTGATTTTGTAGCCACTGATGAATGAATGAACTCAGTCTGTTTCTGTCTTTCGCTCTGGGAGCTTCCATGTGGACCGAGGGATGAGAGGAGGAGGAGAGAGGGAGGAAAAGGAGGATACAGAGAGAGCAACACAGAGGAGACCAGGAGCGCGGGATGAGGGAAAGCAACTGATGGAGAGAAAGCAAGAGAGAGAGAGAGAGATGGAGTGAGCAGCTCTGAGAAACACTGAGAGCTCAGGAGGGAGGGAAGATGCCAGACAAAAATATGAAAAATACCTGAACGCAATTAAAAACGAGACTGAAAGATTGTGAAACCAAAAGCTGGCAAGTGAGTCTGAAACAGGAGACGGATTTTTAAACTTCTTCCGGACGTTGATTGTGGATACTGTGATTCCCTTGGACGTTTTGTCAGATGGGATTTCAATATTTAAAGCCGGAGAAAAATTGTGCTCTCTTCTCCCGACGTCCTTTCTGCTCTTTTCTGAAACATGGCTTTTTGCCCTCTGACCTTTGAACTTGTCCTTTCCATCAGTTTTTCATTTTACTTAATTTACTTTCCGGTTGAAAGAGGACAGGTCTTCCATTCTCGGAGCAGGACATCTAGTTAGCCGTCGCAACACAGAGGACATCTCTGTAACTCTTTGAGACTCTTTTATCTGAGAGATTTTGACAGTTCAACTTGGAAAAGGAAGTTGCATTGTGTTCTCTTGGATGTGGACAATCAAGACAAGCTGGACAACACTTTCATCGCAAACATGAGGGACGCCATCGCCAGACGAGGACAGCGGGACCGTCAAACTCACTTGCAGTGAAAGATTGATGAACCTAAGCATGTTTCTTGTTCTCTCTCGCTTCACAGGAAAAATAACACCACCGTCAACCAGATTCATCTCTCAGCACAAGCAAGAAAGCGTGTTGTAACTGTCTCTCTGAGCTTCTGGAGACAATCTGAGCTTGAGTCTGAACACTGAGGGACTGTTTAAGAACCAGAGGGAGGTATAGTGAGTGACAGAACTGGACCAGGATCAGGATCAGGATCAGGATCAGGATCAGGACCAGGACCAGGATCAGGATCAGGATCAGGATCAGGACCAGGATCAGGGCCGAGTGGGGTTTCCACAAGTTCTCTCCTGTCCTGCAGGCATGGATGCAACACCGGAATAAAAAACAGGACGGGAAGTTTCTGCTTTCCCACTGGTACAATGTGTGGTGAGTAATGAGTTAAAAAAGAGATTTCAGGATTTTAAAGGGGATAGTTTGTGCAAGAATGAAAATAATATCATATCATTCCAACCTAAAATCCCCCTGTAGTCAATATTGTATCCCTTAAAACTCATCTTTGATCACCAAAATTACATATTTAAACGTTTTTGTCCTTGACAAAAAATTCTTCATGCGTTAAAATAGCTTGAATGTAACTCGACACCCTTGTCTCATTTAGTATGTGCGGTTCTATGAATATGCAAATGAGCCCCGCCTCCACTCACTCACTCAGCTCAGAGATCCACTCGTTGACGATCACACGTTGATCTGATTGGTTACAAGGTAGTTTGTGACGTCAGAAACACCAGCGATTTCAAAGCGTGTTTTTGAGACTGTCTTTGGTTCACTGCAGTTTTAAGGAGAAAATACTCAGCAATGCTGTCGATTTATGAATTTACACATGGTTGGTCTTACAGCATATTAAAAACACAACATAGACATATAAACCTCATTAAAGGATTAGCTCACCTCAAAATTAAAATTTCCTAATAATTTACTCACCCCAATGCCATCCAAGATATCCATGTCTTTCTCTCAGTGGAAGAGAAAATAATTTTTTTGAGGAAAACATTTCTGGATTTTTCTTCGAATAATGGACTTAAATTCGAATTCTGTCCCTCCATTGACAGTCTATGCAACTACCACTTTCAAGCCCCAGAAAGGTAGCAAAGACATCATTAAAGTAATCCTTAAAGTGAGAAAAGACATCATTAAAGACATCATTAAAGTAATCCTTAAAGTGAGAAAAGACATCATTAAAGAAATCCATGTGAATCCAGTGGCTTAATCTCAATTTTATGAAGCGACGCAAGTGCTTTGTTTGTGCAAAAGCAAAATAATTGACCACTTTATTTGGAAAATATTAATCTCAGACGCATGTTCACGCAATGTCTGCTCCCGCATCAACACAACATGCATGCGTCGTGAACGCATGTCGGAAATTCATGTTTTGTAAATAAAATGGAAATTATGTTTTTTGCACAAAACTAAGCACTCATGTCGCTTCATAAAGTTGAGGTTAACCACTGAAGTCACGTGAATTACTTTAATGATGTCTTTACTTTCTGAGGCTTGAAAGTGGTAGTTCCGTAGACTGTCAATGAAGAGACAGAAAGCTCTCAGATTTTACTAAAAAGATCTTCATTTGTGTTCTGAAGATGAACAAATGTCTTTGGGTTTTGGAATGACATGAGGGTGAAGTAATTAATGACTGAATTACAATTTTTGGGTGAACTAATCCTTTACACTGGTTCATTATTTGTATGATTCCATATTGATTTTTAACATTTTATGCAAAACTGTTATGTGGATTGTGAAGGATGTTGAATGACCATAACTATTAAATTGGCGGTTAGACGTAGCATGACCCAAATATCAGTTCTGTAAAACTGAGGCCTAAACCTGTATCTAACACAGATTTTACGATCCATGGACAGATTTATGATATCTTTATGAGAGTCTCTCTGGGACGAGTCTCCGCTCTCCGCAAGTGATTGTGTGAAGTTATTGACGCCTGTAAATGTTAGAATTATAATTAGAAAATCAGCCTTTTTTGCGTGTAACATGCAAACATGTGGATCTCAACAGTTTGTCTCTTTTTAAAACTATCCACTCCCGTTCAGAAATCCACAATGATACAGACCAAGCGTGCCGCACAAGCCCTGAAAAGTGAAGCCAAAGCGTCTCGATCGCCCCCGGTGGCCGGTCCTAGTATAAGTCATAAACCCCGCCTCCCCGTGTTATTCAATGGGACGTGAGACCAACTAAACAATTAAATTACCCAGAGTAATCTCATTATTTCCTGTTACGCAATCACCCAAAACTCACTGTTTGTCATTCCAATGCAGTGGGTGGATTTCAGATCACATCCATGTCTGTCTCTCCAAGTGCTGCCATCTCTTTTCTTTCTTTTCTCCATCATTACTTTCATTGTCTTCCACTCCCAAATCTCCTCCCCCCTAGAAACACTGCAAAAATTTTTCCTAGAAGCCCTTATACAGAACATTTCTCATTCTCATACAGCTTGTACACATGCTCTGGTCTTTCCCATGACTGCAACATGTAAAAAGTTACTAATAGTTTAATCTGATTTGAATATTTATATGTGCAGAAAAAGTTCTCATGCCAAAGTTCAGACGTTGGGTGATAAGAATATATTTTAGATAACAAGTCCTATAATATGAATAGGCATGTGGTTTTATGTGCTTGTGAATTTTTTGTGTGTGTGTATGCATGCATTTTTTTCTATAGCCTACAATTTTTGTTCCATTAAAACAATATTTTATACAATAGTTGGTGGTTTATGTTACCAATTGAAAGAAATTAGTGTAATGGTTGCACAATGGTTGATTGACAACAACTGAGGAGTAGTCTGTCCTTTGCTGTTTTTTGGGATGCATCATCTGAATTTACACCTCAAAATAAATCCAATAAAATCACAATCATTTCTGACTACCTCCAAATGTGGTTTCACTGAAGGTTTTCAAACCTTCCTGTTATATAACTTTATCATTTTACTTTCCCACCATCCTCTACTGCAGAGAGATCAAAGAAAGGGCATTATGCAGAAGAAAATGTGGAAGATGTGTAATTATGCAATATGCAGATACGAAGAGACCACACGAGCAGATATGAGGAACAGCATAAAAATAATGTATTCATAATTTTGATGCTACTTTTTTTGCATAATTATTTTCACATATCTGGATGGAAGCTTGTTTCCACCAAGGAACAAAATAAATAAAACGTAAATTCTGACTTTTTTTCTCACAATTGTCATATCACAATTTTGACTTTTGACTGGTTATATCTCGCAGTTTGGACTGTATCTCAGTTTTTTTTTCTTGCAACAGTGAATTTATATATTGCAATTCTGACTTTATTTCTTGCAAGTCCAAGTTTATAACTCGCCATTCTCACTTTTTTCTCAAGTTTGTATCTAGTATCTTGCAGATTTTTAGAAACCCCATAAAACTGTGAAGAACCAAAGAACCACAACACTAGAAAAAGGCCAATAAAATTAAAAATAGTAAAAGATATGTAAATAAATGCACCACACAAGGAAGAATGAAGTGCCAGGTCTTAAATGCATGGTTGCAAAAAGGCAAATTGGTTCAGAAAGATGATTGAATATGATCATAAAATCTAACATCTGAATATTTATATGCAAGCTATACTAACATTATAAGTTGCCGTCAGGAAAAAAAGGACATTCATTTGTAGAAGGAGTAGCCTAAATACCTTTTATCTAAATTTTAGATAAAAAAAAAAAAAACAGAAATGTGAGAGAAAAGTCAGAATTGTAAGTTAGAAAGTCACAATTAACTTTTTTTAACTTTTTTTTATTATTATTCCATGGCAGAAATAAGCTTCCATAGACGAGCTCTGTGGAAAGGATAAATATGTAGTATAATGGGGTAAACTGATGATTGATGGATTTCTGTCTTGGTGATTCAAAAGTTTCAATGACTTTCTGCGAAGGTGCTACTGAATCATGATGAGAGGAAAGTGAACTTGTTGAGGTGAGCCCAACCTGGTTTTGAGACAGAGGTATTTAGGGATATCTAGACCTGGAATGTCCCAGACTCGTCTCTAAATGCTGGTCGGAAGGAGAAGACCGGCACGGTCACATTGAAGGCAGACAGAACTGGGCTATAGACGGTCCATTAGGGAGGAGGATTTGCTATTTTAGGTCTTTCAGCTTAAGACGTATCCATGATAGACTTATGGTGTTGTTGTTGGGACTTATGTAGGGAAACAAACATAAAACCAAATGACTAACAATTGTAATGCAAATATTGAGCATGCAGTACAAGAGTCTTTTTACGTACAGCACTAAATGAATGAGAATAAGGGCACATGTCCAGTGAAGCTCAAGTCTTTTAATTACTTTGATTGATTTATGTGCCAATTAGTGTCTCTGGGAGCTTGGCACCACTTTAGACATCCTGATTATTAGTGACATGGAGTTGTGTGATGCTCTCCGTTCACAATACATATAGACGTTTCTACAGGCTGTGGATAATTCAGATTATGTAAGGAAGTAATTGTTCAGTTTTATTTCCTGAAAAGTGTTTTATATCGCCTGAGGACACTTGATTCATGCTTCAGAAGAATGATGAGGAAATCTGAATCAGACTCAAATCTTTAAATAGATTTGATAGGTTTAAGTGGATCTTTTTTTTTTTTTTTTTTTAAAGTTTTCAAAACCATTTTCCATCATTTCTCTCTGGTCTTTAGAATTAAAAAAGATATATTTTGCCTGCTGTGGCTTCCATTACTTTACATGTGAAAAGAATAACCATGTTTACTGACTGGCCGCTTTGCTTTTGGCTCTAATGCAATCTTTGAATAACAGCCTGGTGTATTGTGACAGGCTCACCACACAATCTGCTCAGAAATGTGCTGCACAATGTGCGAAGATCAAACATTGTTAAAAATAAACCTCAGCCACTACCGATTGTTCAGAATGAGTCACTTCTGAGTTTTGTTAAATGTGTTTTTGGATGGGTAGAAAGCTTGGAGTGACAAAAGTAAGTTAAAAACTAAATAAAAACAAAAGTGAAAACATGTTTAAATATTAACCGTTAGATGGACAGTACTGGGCAGGAGTTTTGAATGCATTTCTATTTTAAATGCTCTTACCTGTTGTTTATCCTGTATTATGTAATACACTTTAAGGAAAAGGCCATCTTTAAGGGGTAACAGCTTATCTGGGGCAGAACTCTCCAATGCTGCACATTAGTTACAGTACTTTCTAAGGTGACTTAAAATTATGGCAGAAATAGTGGCGGGAATATTATATTACCTTATGTGGGGGGTATGGTGAACCGCACAGCATTTTCACCCCTTGTTCCGCACGTTGCATGTTGAGAAAATGTCCCGCATTTTCATCAGTCTGTTGGTTTTTAATTATCATATTAAGACAACGTGCGTGCGTTCTTTTGCCTTTTTAAGAAAGCATTTACATTACATTTACATTTATTCATTTAGCAGACGCTTTTATCCAAAGCGACTTACAAATGAGAACAATAGAAGCAGTTAAAACTAACAGTAGGACAACAATACGTAAGTGCTATAACCCCTCTCAGTTTAACTTAAGTGCAGTGTTTTTTTTTTTTGTTTTTTTTTTTAAGAATAGAGGAGAAGAGAAAGTGTTAATACTACTGAATCAAGTGCTGCCAAAAAAGATACGTCTTCAGCAGTTTCTTGAAAGTGGCTAGTGACTCAGAAGCTCTGGTTGAGTTAGGCAGATCATTCCACCAACAGGGAACAGTCATGGTAAAGGTCCGAGAAAGAGATTTTGTGCCTCTTTGAGATGGTACCACAAGACGACATTCGCTAGCAGAGCGCAGGTTTCTGGATGGCACATAAGTCTGAAGTAATGAGTTTAGGTAAGAGGGAGCAGTGCCAGTGGTTGTTCTGTAGGCAAACGTCAGTGCCTTGAATTTAATGCGAGCGGCAACTGGCAACCAGTGCAATTTTGTGAGGAGAGGAGTGACGTGTGCTCTCTTTGGCTCATTAAAGACTACTCTGGCTGCAGCATTCTGGATCAATTGTAGAGGTTTGACAGAGCAAGCTGGAAGACCAGCCAGGAGAGCATTACAATAGTCCAGTCTGGATAAAACAAGTGCTTGGACAAGGAGTTGTGTAGCATGCTCTGTAAGGAAGGGCCTGATCCTCCTAATGTTGTGCTGGGCAAATCTGCAGGACCGGGCAGTTCTAGCAATGTGGTCTGTGAATTTCAACTGATCATCAATTAAAACCCCGAGGTTCCTAGCTGACCTTGATGGAGTTATGGATGACGAGCCTAGCTGAATGGAGAAGTTGTGATGAAGTGTTGGGTTGGCCGGGACCACAAGTAGCTCTGTCTTCGCAAGGTTTAGTTGAAGGTGGTGGTCCTTCCTCCAGCCAGAAATGTCTGTCAGGCAGGCTGAGATACGAGCAGCTACCGTCGGATCGTCAGGCTGGAATGAGAAGTAGAGTTGCGTGTCATCAGCGTAGCAATGATAGGAAAAGCCATGTTTCTGAATCACAGATCCTAGTGATGTCATGTAGATGGAGAAGAGGAGTGGTCCAAGCACTGAGCCCTGAGGCACCCCAGTAGCTAGATGTTGGGTCTTAGATGCCACACCTCTCCAGGACACCCTAAAGGACCTACCTGAGAGGTAAGACTCGAACCATTGGAGTGCAGTTCCCGAGATGCCCTTCATCTTTAGGATCGACAGGAGGATCTGGTGGTTAACTGTGTCAAAAGCAGCAGACAGATCCAGCAGGATGAGAACTGAGGATTTGGAAGCTGCTCTTGCCAGTCTCAGAGCTTCAATTACTGAGAGCAGGGCAGTCTCGGTTGAGTGTCCGCTTTTGAAACCAGACTGATTGTCGTCCAAGAGGTTGTTCTGTGTAAGAAAGGAGGAGATCTGGTTGAAAACAACTCGTTCAAGTGTTTTCGCGACAAATGGAAGAAGAGATACCGGTCTGTAACTTGTTAGATGTGCTGGATTTAGATTGGGTTTCTTAAGCAGTGGGGTTACTCGAGCCTGCTTAAAAGCTGTGGGAAAGGTACCAGTGTGAAGAGAGGTGTTTATGATGTGCGTGAGTGTGGGTACAAATGAGGAAGAAATGGCTTGAAGTAGATTAGTGGGGATAGGATCAAGCGGACAGGTAGTAGGGTGATTGGAAAGGAGGAGTTTAGAGACTTCCGCCTCTGAAAGTAGAGAGAAGGAGGGTAGAATGTGTGCGTTTGTTGGTAAAATGTGTGTGTCAGTTTGTGGATTGGTAAATTGGCCGCTGATGGTGGTTGTTTTTTCTATGAAGAATGTGGCAAAATCATCAGCTGTTAGGGTTGATGGAGGAGGAGGAGGAGGAGGGTTAAGAAGAGAGGAGAAGGTTTTGAAAAGCATGCGAGAGTCAGAAGAATTGAACATTTTGTTGTGATAGTAAGCCATTTTAGCAGTAGAGATATTAGCAGAGAAGGAAGAGAGGAGGGATTGATAGAGACCCAGGTCTGTCGGATCTTTCGATTTGCGCCACTTCCTCTCTGCACCCCTGAGTTTAGTACGATGTTCGCGAAGAATATCAGATAACCAGGGGGCAGAGGGTGTGGCGCGGGCTGGCCTGGAGGAAAGGGGACAGAAGTTGTCCAAGCAGGATGTTAAAGTGGAGAAAAGAGTATCAGTTGCACTGTTAGTATCTAGTGTTGAGAGCTGATCAGGTGGAGGAAGTGTGGATGAGACCAAAGAGGATAGGTGAGAGGGTGAAAGTGAGCGTAGGTTCCGTCGAAAGGTGACCTGTGGAGGAGTGTGTGTTGTGTTCTGAGGCAGGTTGAGGTTGAGAGTGAGGAGGAAGTGATCTGAGGTGTGCAGTGGAGTGACCAGTGTATTATCCGTAGAGCAGTAGCGCGTGTAGATAAGGTCCAATTGGTTACCTGATTTGTGAGTAGCCACAGTAGATACTCGTTTGAGGTCGAATGATGCAAGCAGGGTGTGGAAATCGGCAGCCTGAGGTTTTTCTAGGTGGATGTTGAAGTCTCCAAGAATTACAAGAGGAGTACCATCTTCAGGGAAGGATGAGAGTAGCACATCAAGCTCCTCCAAGAAACTGCCAAGTTGACCTGGGGGACGATATACAACTACAAAATGGATTTTTATAGGACTAGTGATGGTAATTGAATGTGATTCAAATGAGCTGTTGTCAAATAGAGGTGGTAAAGGATCAAATTTCCAGTCATTTGAGATGAGCAGACCAGTACCACTTTTAAAAAAAAAGCATTTTATTAATTCTTTTTGCGGCGTAGTTTTTCACCTATAACAGCGCTTCGTCAGAAGTACAAATACAACCTTTAATCCTATCCAATGGTTGAAAAGAAAGGAGTAAACACGGTCACTAGTGGGTTGTGACGGCTGTCAATCAAAATGTGGAGCGGTGATTCCCTGTCAGAAAACAAATGGATAATTCGGTAAATTAAAATTTTAATTTAACAGAATTTATCAACTTGTTGCTGCTGTGGTTGTTTTAATTCACATCCTTTCTAAAAATATGAACGTTTTTGTTTACTATATTCTTAATATATAAGACTGTCAATTATCTAATTTCATTTTGTTTTATATTTTATCTGTTCATTATTTATTATTTTGTTGGATTTTAGTTGGACTTGGTCAGAACTGTTTTAGAAATAGTGATCTGCATGACGCCCGCTGCCTTTGGGCTCAGTGATGTTGAAATTAAATGACATGTAAAATAAAGAAATTAAATGTTGTGATGTAATGGTGTTTTCTGAAAGGGACTAAAGAACAAAGTATTTGTATCAGCTGAAAGGGAGAATACAAATGTTTTTATTAAGTTAGATACATTATATACCATAAATATAGACATTATAACAGTTATGTTTTAGTGTTGGTAACATGTCCCACAAGAACTTGGTTATCGTCCCACATTTGGTTAGTTTGATGGTGGTCACCCTAATCGGGGGTTAGTGGGTTTCTGCATGTATTATTACACACACGCAGGTCAAGGTGAGCCATTGACTGTACAGACACTCCATCAGGACTGTTAACAAAGAAAAGACCCGGTGCAAACCCAGAGACTCCGTTTTAGCTGCAGAAACCCATCTTCTCTTTTACAGAGACCGCAGGGACACGAGGATCCAGTGAAATCAGGAGCGGCTGTAGAGAAGTGCTTGTCAAAGTGTATCACAGAAGACTTGCATACTTCACCATCATTTCAATCAGCATCCTCTCATCTAAAAATGAGAAACAAGAAATGCATCTGCAAAAATAATACATGTAAATGATTTATGACATTCATTATTTTTATTAAACTTAAGTGCCAAATTTGAGCAACAATATCGATAGATGATCAGATTGTAGTGGACGCAAAAGTTTGTTGTTGAATAGGCATGTGACGTTCTCAAACATTTTCAGTCAATATCAATATTTTGTGGTTAAAAACAGGAGAGATGCATTTCTTTTACCTTGAGCGCCGTGTTTTAGAGCACCTTGTCATGTGCAAGACATTGCAAAAGATGCCCTTATGAAAATGAACCATGGTTTTATTATAGTAAAAGTGTAGTAACCATGTTTTTTTACGCGGATTGATTACCATTTGTATAACCACATTTTTACTAAAAAATACCATGTTTAAACTATGGTTAGTTTGTGGTTAACATGGTTTAATTTTATTAATCACATTTTTTTGGTTTTATTTGTAGTGAAACCATGGTGTGAAACACACATCATGTCAAACACATCCATCTATTGCGTGTTGACATTGCAAAAACAATGGAAAATTAGTGCAGTGGAATGGAAAAACGTGTTCTGTGTGGAAAATAGTTTTGTACATGACACCAATCTGCTCCTTTACTGAAAACTTTTCAAAAGTTCAAACAAAGAAAAGACTAGCATACTCTTTCCATTTTGTTAAACATGATTTATATGTCAGTGTATACATTAACGCTGGGAAGTGGGTTCTCATTACAGGTATGTGTCATGTTCATGTCTTAGATTGGGTCTAAATTTAACCACATTAAACATACACACAGGCTCTTTGCGATCCCTTATAATATTAATATTGCAGAGTGGGCTCTTGTAATGTGGGCATGTCTGAAAGGTTATCACTAATGCATGTTTTGTGGACTGAGTTGTACTACTGGACTTCTGTATTCAGTTTTCATTCTGAATTCAAACAGAGCTCTGGCCTGGTTTCTCAGCCTCTCCGGACTGCAATTTTGTTTTGTATTCCTTTCACAATCTCTCAAAGTTTTGTCTGATATGTTTTAACTATGGCTAGAACATTCTGACTGATGATGCCTTATCAATATTTAATAATGATGTTGGAGTAGTGCTATTACTATTGGGGTAGATTAGGACAAGCAGTCCATACAAAGATTAAATCTGTTTGATTCAGAGTAGACAATAACACACACAGTCGGTTTAGTGATGCTTCTGAAACAAGATGATGTTCTGAATTCGGCTTTTCACTGACTGGAATAAAAAAGTATTTAACTAGAAAAAGAAGGAAAGTTTGTCAAGAAAGTTTTGAATTTGCAAGATAGATAGATGGATAGATGGATAGATAGATGGACAGACACCTATAGCCTATACGCTGAGTTTCGATTAATGTTTGTGACGTGCTCCACAAACTTCACGAAAAGGAAACCTGGATGGCAGAAAGCTGCATCCGGTTTGTTTTCTTTTTTTTAAAAACTGTACTGTACCAACTAGGGGACTAAATGCCACTAGGTGGAACACATTATAATTTGCGCTACTGTCAGCTCAAAATAAATGAAAATTGGGGATTTGCTTTTTCCTGTTTTAATAGAAACTCTTCACCCTGGCTTCAAGCAATAGTGCTGCTTTTGTCTCTTTCCAGTGTTATATTAATTTTACTTACTACAATGGATAGAAGAAGATGGTTTACTCACTGAGCTCATCCGAAGATGCTGATTTTTCTGACAGTGGTTTTAGGCTGTTGGGCTTGCACAGTGTGAGTCAACCTGACCCAGCTTTCATTCGCCTAATCGTCCACCCCCACTTTTTTTCATGCTTTCTTTTTTATTCTCTGCTTTTTTAAATTCTGACTCAACGCAGCACTGGAGTTCCTCCAGTTTTCACATGGCTCACTGCCCTGACATACAAGAGGCAAACGTGCTGTTGGACTGTGAACATGTTCCTCAACCGGGTATTGTACCCTATATGTAGAGCTACGAGGATTAAAAAGAATATCTCTGTTGCGGTTGGTCACATTTTAGGTCGTTTTTGCTAAGGCAACTACTACTATTATTGCTGAGGGATTCAAACCCTAATTATTAAACTTGTTATGAATATGAACTTCAAATTGTGCAGTTGTTGAGGTGGAGTGTGCTATTTCTTATCTATTTCTAAGTGGTTAGGTGAACTATTTACACCTGACAGATTATAAAAATCAGACGATTTGTTGTTTGCTTTCTGATCTGTTTCATTCCCCATTTTCTCTGTGTTTCTCTTTCGTTGTTTCTTTCACTCCCCCTCATTTCTAGAAGCCATTTGACTGTTGCGCAGGGCTGTTGAATATCCCTCTGAGCCTGGCAAGGCGTTCAGCCCATGTGCAAGTGCCTCTCTGACTGGGCCTAGAGCAAGGAGGTGCCGCTTGTATTTCCCCCTAATTGGGTTGGAAATAATCGTGTTTCACCGCTGAATGGCTAAGCCATAGCAGAGTGGAGAGGGTGACAGCCTTGTCTCACAGGCTCTCATGGGTCCTTATGCTACTGCAACAGCTGCTTGGCTCAGTGCTGTTGACCTCCAGCCATCTTCTGTGAGGAAAACCAAAAGTAGAAAACAGTTAACAAACACCTGAGGAGATCCATCTTTACTGGGCACATTTTCTGGAAGCCCTCAAAGCGTGTGCATCTGCTCAGATCCTGTCCAACTGATTAGCCGTTTAATGACAAGGTGATAAAAAACTAGCCGCTCATGATTAGGCTGAACATACATAATAAAAAATTCACTTTGACATGTGGATCACATCCGATTAGAGGGGAGAAGTGAATTCCTGAAACAAGACAGAAACTACAAACCAGAGATTTCTATTTTCAGAACGTTGTGTATGGCTAAATGTGAAATGCAATATGATTTAAAAATTTGCTAGATTTCTCAACTCATGCACCAAACGTGAGGACTCATGTTTGCATGAATATTTCTGTGTGTATATTTGTTAAACATTACTGAATCAACCTAAATATATTAGGTTACACCAACAAAACTAAATAGCTCTTTAATGTAACAATTTCAGGTTACTGCTTTTTACAGTGTTAAAGTGAATGCATTTACTAGTTCACATGACCGCCATTAAACAGTGTTGCGAGATCCAGCGAGAATTATTCGAGTTCTCTGAGATACACCACAAATATCTCGTAATTGTGCCACAACAATCCCGTTAGAAGGGTTTTTAAATCCACAAATCACCAAATATTACCATGGATTTACTGTAGTAACCCTAACTGTGAGCATGGTATTGGGGGTCAATCTGAGATTATATTATTACGTAGTCATGTATTAAATGTATTAAAGGAGTAATGGAATAAAATTACAGTATTTTTGTGCATTTGACTTTGTAAGTGTTTAGGGTACTGTTTTTCATAACAAATACCATATAGAATCCATATAGTTTTTACTGTGGTAATGAGGTGCCATGGATGGTTTTACTTGTACTTGTGTTTATCATGCTCTACTACAAATATATGATACTACAGAAGAGCAATTTGAATAAGACTCAGTCAGCATATGTTTTACAGCATATTTACATTTTAAACCCTATTTTTTTTTTTAAAGGTGTTACTGTTCTCTTACGAGAGGTTCTCTCGTATTGCGTAAGTTGCTTACACTACGGGTAAAGTCATCTTTTCTCGAGATATGAAGCCAAAAAATTATCCTAATTTTTCCATTTATTGTCAACGCAGTGCAGCATTTAGCAGACCTAGAGCAGGCTATCTTCCGTGCTCATTGGCTGCCTTGCAGCAACTGCAGCAGCCTACCACTGAGCCTCGCGCGTGACGTCGCACCCTCTACGCGTCACAGCCCGCCAAAAGGGGCGTGGTTTAGCATATAAATATTCAGGCTCGGAGGCTGCTCACTGATTTTCATCTCTTCAGCGAAGCTGGACTCTGAGAGAAGCCGCCACCGTTGAAACCAGCGACCAGCACGCAGAGGAAAGAGCCTGAGGAAGCCGGTCGTCTTTGCCACCTTCAGCCTTCCGTGCCTGCTACGCCATCCGGCGACGAGTATCCTTTTAGTGCTATTGCTTTCTGTGGGTGTTCGCCGCCGCGACACTCACTCTCTAAAAGAGCGCGAGGCGTTTTTCTAAAAATGCCTCGCATCTCCTGTGGCTCGTGCAGAGCCCCGCTCAGCGCCAGAGACCGCCATGTGACCTGCGCTCTCTGCCTGGAACCAGACCACGCAGCCCTCGCCCTGGATTCGGGAGGCTGTTTGCACTGTGAAGCGCTTCCGCTGTCGACCCTACGGGCTCGACTCAAGGCCTTCAACGTGGAAGCTGTCACTCCGCCCTCTGGACCGCGCAAGAAGAAGCGCCGTTCACGGAGGCGAGCGGAGCCTGAGGTCACACTGAATCACTCGCCGGAATACATCCCGCCAGCCTCTCTCTCTCTCCTTCTCCACCCCTCCCGGACGTGCAGCTGCCGGACGAAGCTGAAGGAATTGACTCAGGTGACAGCTGTTCCATCCTGGCATCGGACAGCGAGGAGTGGTCGAGTTCTTATCACTCTGCCTCCTCCTCGATCCAGGAATCCAGCAGGACTCGGGCTGGCGTGGACACGGAATTTATGCGCCTCCTGTCGAAGGCCATCGACCAACTCGGCTTGGACTGGTCACCGCCGAAGGAGCCCGCGCCCAACAGGCACCCGTTTCCAGATCGGCAACATTTCTGCCGGAGCTTCACGCTGAGCTTGCTAAATCGTGGAATGCACCATTCTCCGCGAGGCTCCACTCACATGTCTCCTCGATGCTCTCCCAAGTGGACGGCGCCGCCGAGAAGGGGTACAAAGCTATCCCCCCAGTGGAGGAGACAGTCGCAGCGCACCTTTGCCCGCCCTCTGCGAGATGGCGCTCAAAGTCTGCCCTCCCGTCCAAAGCCTGCAGGACCACCTCAGCTCTTGTCGGCAGCGCGTTTTCAGCCGCCGGACAAGCTGCTTCCGCCCTGCACTCGATGGCTGTGCTTCAGATCCTTCAAGCTGATCTCCTCCGCGAATGGGACAAGAAAAGCAAGGACCCTGCCGCCATCACGGATTTGAGGAGTGCGACGGATCTTTCCCTTCGTGCTACGAAATCCGCGGCTCAGGCGATCGGGAGATGCATGGCTTCGCTCACCGTCACAGAGAGGCACCTCTGGTTGACGCTTGCTGACATGAGGGAAGCCGAGCGCTTCGCGTTTCTCGACGCGCCGCTCTCTCCTACTGGTCTCTTCGGCCCCGCGGTAAACGGGATCGTCGACCGCTTCTCCGAAGTGCAGAAGACCTCGCAGGCCATGAACCTCTTCCTGCCTCGACGCTCTAGCTCTGCTGCAGGTCGCCCACGTGACCAGCCGCCTGCAGGAAGCTCTAACCAGCGTCCAGCTCAGCCCCAGCCTTCGCAGCGACGACAGGGCAGCCGTCCTAGATCGCGCTCATCCAGCGGAGCAGAGAGGAAAAGACGGTTGGGTCTCGCCGCTGCCGGACTGCCATCAAAGTGTCTCGCCCTGTCAGTCCCCTCAGAGAAGGCTACTGCAGGAGTGTACTTAGCAGCCAACGAGTCGGCAACACAGCCCGCTCGCCTGCACACAACCGCCGTCTTTACGGCGACCCAGAGAAATCTCAAAAAGAGTATAATGTCTGGTTATCCATCTCACGCCGTTGGTGTTTTAAGTGTAAAAAACGTGGCCACACCTCAGTGCTCACCTCTACACACAAACACGATACCCCCCGTGTCTCACACACTCACAGAGCCCACTCTCATAAAGCTGGCAAATGCCGCTCGAGTGCTAGATGTAGAGAATGTGCCCACAAATCTGTGCTCACACCTACTCGCTCCCCGCTCTGTTACACGGCCACAACAGCCTCACATCGGCCAAGTTATGAATGTAAGTCACGTGCCCGCTCACGAGCGCTCACGCTTACTAATAAACACTTCGCCCCAGGCTCCGCTCGCGCACAATATTATCACAAAATGTTCCCCATTCAAAGCAATCGGGACGTCACAAGTGATACAGCCAGCCATCACTGTCAGCGAGACGCCGTATTCGAGATCCGAGGGAACGCGTGCCACGCACACACCTCCGGTTCAGTTTCCCGAGCCCACGAAGTGCGGCGATCGGAACCCGGAGTCCATTCTGCCCCTAGCTGTACATGTAAAAGCATGGAAGGCTATTCCAGGGGTATCCGAATGGGTGCTGAGCACAATAAGACAGGGCTATTCACTACAGTTCGCTCGCCGTCCCCCTCGCTTTCGAGCACGGACCGAGATGAAAGTGAAAGCGGAAGTAGCGCATCTACTCCACGCAGAAATAGCCAAACTGCTGTGCAAAGGGGCCATAGAACCAGTACCTCCTTCTCTGAGCGAGTCAGGCTTTTACAGCCGCTATTTTCTCGTACCCAAGAAGAACGGAGCTCTAAGACCTATCTTAGATCTGAGATATTTGAACAAAGCTCTCATGAGAAGGCCGTTCAAAATGCTCACGACCAGACAAATTCTCGCGCAAATTTGCCCGAGGGACTGGTTTATCTCTCTCGATCTGAAAGACGCATACTTTCAGATTCCGATAATACCCCGTCACAGGCCATTCTTGAGATTCGCCTTCGACGGTCAGGTATATCAATACACCGTCCTTCCGTTCGGCCTGTCTTTAGCACCCCGTACATTTACGAAGTGCATGGACATGGACTCTCGCCCCCTTGAGAAATCAGGGCATGCGAATTCTGAACTATTTGGACGATTGGCTGATTTTAGCACAGTCAGAGATAGAACTCTTATCTCACAGAACAGTGCTCCTCAGTCATCTGGAAAGCCTGGGTCACCATCTGTTGCACCGGTGCCACTGCTCTCACATGTTAGTCTAGGGCCCTGCGTTAGATATTCGAGTAAGTTGAAACCTAACACTTACATTTAAAAGTGTAATCCAGTCATCATTGGCACACAGTGAATCTTGGGATAAGCTAGGCTGCGAAACGATCCACAAGTCAGAATCACTTCAGAATCTCAGCGGAAGTAGTCGGTCATCCGGGTACTTTTTGCCTACACTTTTAGTACTGTGAATTTGGACATACTTCTTTTGTCACACTGTTTTTCGCCTACTATATAGTAGGGAAGTATGCAATTTCAGATGCAGATGCTGGTGAAATATCAGCAGTCTTAGAAAGCATCTCGTCCAGTCAGATCATCAGGTTTATATTCTGTTATTTGGACCCTTATTTTGACATTCTGTTCTGTTTCCTTTAGTTCCTGTTTCCTTGCTTTAGTTTTGATTTCATTGGTTACTGATTATGTCCTTGTTTGTTTCTATAATTATGTATTAGTTTCACACATGTATAGTTTACTTGTCTTTGTTCTACCCCTGTTTATAAAGCCCTGTGTTTCAGTTGCTCTTGGTCAGTTCTCGTTTATACATTGTGTGGTTTGCGTTATTCTCCTGTGTGTTTGGATTATTAATAAAGCCTTTTTTTTGTTTCTGAATCTTCTTCGTCTTCGTGCCTGCTGAGCACATCCTAACACTTGGAATGCCGATAATATTGCATATCGTGATATTGAGCCACTCAAAATTACCACAAGGGAAATTCCTTTACTGCAACAGTCCCCAGCAATGCTCTACCGACCACAACAGAATTCGCTTGCAACTGCAGAGCAACATGTTGACAACTCATTATTTTCAAATGTGCTGCAACAACCTGTGAATTACTAATTTGCAATGTGAGGTACAAGACCATAGCAAACTGGCCTCAGTTGTTCTTAAAGTCCCCCTGTAGTCAATAATTTTATCCCTTAAATCTCATCTTTGATCACTAAAATGACAAAAATTCTTCATGCGTTAAAATAGCTTGAATGTAACTCGACACCCTTGCCTCATTTAGTATATGTGGTTCTATGAATATGCAAATGAGCCCCGCCTCCACTCACTCACTCAGCTCAGAGATCCACTCGTTGACGATCACACGTTGATCTGATTGGTTACAAGGTAGTTTGTGATGTCAGAAACACCAGCGATTTCAAACCGTGTTTTTGAGACTGTCTTTGGTTCACTGCAGTTTTAAGGAGAAAATACTCAGCAATGCGGTCGACTTATGAATTTACACATGGTTTGTCTTAAAGCATATTAAAAACACCACATAGACATATGTGGTGGACGGAAAGTATGGACTGGGCCATTGTATTTGTAGTATGTCTTCCACATCTCGTCTTCAATCATGTCTCTCTGTGTCTCTGTAGCAGGCGTAGCTCCCCCTGGAGGTGGGGATCAGTGATATCAAACATGCTCCACCATGGCCATCATCACAGGTGTCGGGCCATCGCGGAGGAGCCAGAGAACGATAGAGAGGAGAGGATTCTGGCAATCCTGGGGATTATCGGCACCGTGCTCAACCTGCTGGTAGTCATCTTCGTCTACATCTACACCACCTTTTAAGATCTCAAGCTACAGGATGCCCTCATTCGACGGAACGGCAATAAAGCGAAGAAGAACAGAGACAGGAAAAGACTGGCATCATTTTTCTTCACCAAAAACCATCAAGCAGTGCCTGACCTATTCATTCAATCTCGAACATGCAAGCATTAAGTTCAAAGCTACACTGAGACCTTTTAGTTTCAGTTAGTCTGAAAGATAGCTAACACGTCTTTAAGTATTTGTGTATCTGTTCATTATTAATGTTAATTTTGTATAGTCTTGATTATAATTGCATGTTCTCTGATTTCTTACGTACACTAAGTATTATATACGCTATTTCAGATGTGTGTGACTTTCACTTACAGCTGACCTTTCATTTGGGCACATGCAGCCCAGAGCAGATTATGAGGCTCTAAAATCAGTTTTTGAACATGCAGGGATAAGGTAAAGGTTATTGTATTAGTTGTTTTATCTTGAAATGTCTCTATATAAAGCACAACAGAGCAGAATGCCACAACAATGTCTTGTTCTCAGGTGTTCAGCAGGGTGGGAATGTTTACTTGAAAAGTGAAGGCAGTCAGTCTCGTTGTTGAATATGAGACTGATCTCAATGAACACTTTCTACTCCATGTGCTTTTTGCAACCAAAAACTTCAACCTGACGAAAACAGTGTTGTAATAGTTTTGTACAACACAAGTGGTTTGACAGTCTGAGTAAATGAAATAATAGAAAGATGGGGTTGGAAACATGCTTTTAAAACATCATAAGAAATGGTTTTGACTGTTGAAATGGGCTTTTAGCTTCTTCCGCAATGTTTTGAAAGAAAATATTAAACTTTAATAAACCTAAAAAGAAGATGCATCCAATGTTTTTTATAATTAAAGTGACAGTTCACCCAGAAATGACAAATCTGTCATCATATATGACTTTATTCCTTCCTTGGAGCTCAAAAGGAGATGTTAGGCAGACTCAATTACTTTTTACTTTTATTGTATGGATAAATGATTCAACAGAAATTAATTGTGATTGACTTCCATTTCACCTAACATCTACTTTTGTCTTCAACTGAAGAAAAAAGTCAAACAACATGAGGGTGACAGCTGACAGAATTTTCACTTTGGGGAGAATCTTTTATTTAAAATGACCATGAAATCAAAATCAACAATTCCATTTTTCCACCTTCCATTTTTTTTATGGAATATTGCAGTATTTATAATAAATGATTTATCCATGCACGTCATTATTTTCAGTCACAGTATCAGTGTTATTTTAGTATCACTGAGATGCTATCATAGTTTTTATGTCGAGTCGGTTTTTAATGGTTTTCAATTTTTCAATTGAATTTAATTTCAGTTTTAGTTCTTTTGTTGTGTTTTTTTATTTTTTTAAGTTTTTAATTTATAGTTTTTGTTCAATTTTATTTTCGTTTTAGTTAGTACAAGTTAAACTACATTAAAATGAGAAATGTTGCTACTTTATATATATATTGTCATGTTTTAGTGTGTTTAGTTCTGTTTTGTGATCTTGGTTTCCCCTGTCTTTGTGATTTTGGTTCAGTCCTGTTAGTTTTCCCGCTCTGTCTAATTAGTAATTCCCTTCACCTGTGTTCTGTTAATATTCCCATTAGGCCCTGTTCATTTAAGCCCTGTGTTTTCCCTCAGTGTTTGTTGATTGTCGTCCGTGTATGGTTGTGTTATCCCTGAAGTCCTGGAGTTTGTTCTTTTGTTCTTGTTTATTTATGGAAGTTTAAGTTTGTGAAATAAATATCCTAAACTGTAGCTACCGTGTCCTCGTCTTCAGCATCCCGCAAAGCGATTTTCCGGGGAATCTGTGGAGGTCACAGGGGTCTGTTCCCGAGCCGGTGTCTGTTCCCGAGCCGTTGTCTGCTCCCGAGCCGGTGTCTGTTCCCGATCCTGAGCCTGTCCTTCTCCCCAAGAAAATTTGGGGGGGGGGGGCTATACGCCTGCGCCGTGGTCGGCCAAAGACCCACGGAGGCCTGAAAAAAGATCACCACCATGGCCACCCGAAGGGTCCTCACCACCACTGCCGGCCGAAGGGTCCTCACCGCCACGGCCGGCCGAAGGGTCCTCACCGCCACGGCCGGCCGAAGGGTCCTCACCGCCACGGCCACCCGAAGGGTCCTCACCACCACGGCCACCCGAAGGGTCCTCACCACCACGGCCACCCGAAGGGTCCTCACCACCACGGCCACCCGAAGGGTCACCACCGCCCTGGACGCCGAGGGTCCGACAGTTCCGCCCTGGACGCCCGAGGGTCCGACAGTTCCGCCCTGGACGCCCGAGGGTCCGACAGCTCCGCCGTGGCCACGCCCACAGCCTGCTCCGCCCTGGCCACGCCTTCAGCCTGCTCCGCCATGGACACGCCCACAGCCTGCACCGCCCTGGTCCCCTGACCAGCCTGGACCGTCCTGGAGTCCAGGATGCCCACCCTCCCACCCCTTTGAATGTTATACGGCGCGAGGACGCGCCTTCGGGGAGGGGTGAGATACGTTTTAGTGTGTTTAGTTCTGTTTTGTGATCTTGGTTTCCCCTGTCTTTGTGATTTTGGTTCAGTCCTGTTAGTTTTCCCGCTCTGTCTAATTAGTAATTCCCTTCACCTGTGTTCTGTTAATCTTCCCATTAGGCCCTGTTCATTTAAGCCCTGTGTTTTGTTGATCGTCGTGTTTGTTGATCGTCGTCCGTGTATGGTTGTGTTATCCTTGAAGTCCTGGAGTTTGTTCTTTTGTTCTTGTTTATTTATGGAAGTTTAAGTTTGTGAAATAAATATCCTAAACTGTAGCTACCGTGTCCTCGTCTTCAGCATCCTGCACACAAACCTGACATATATATATATATATATATATATATATAATTGATTTTATTTCAGTTAACTGTATTCCAACTGTATATTTTATTTCTGAATTCCAAGTAACAACTTTTGTTTCCTTTAGTTTTAGTTAAAGTCCCCCTGTAGTCAATAATTTTATCCCTTAAAACTCCTATTTTATCACCAAAATTACATATTTAAAGTTTTTTTTTTCTTGAAAAACATTTCTCCATGCCTTAAAGTGTAAATTGCAGGTTAACCACCACAATCCATTAATGTGTAAATTAAAGTGCTCAATATATATATATTTGAAAATTTCTGTCTTAAAATGTGTTAAAATAACATTTATTGGGGTTTCTTCAAAGGTAGCGTGTTTTTTACCGTAAGTGGGTGATGACGTCATAACAGGGAGTTGCAACCTGTACTCTGCTAGATTCCTACTGTTTGTGGCTTCAATATGGAGAACGACTGGGAGACTGAAGAGGTGGGAAACCATCAAATTCTTGATGGACCACAGCCCTACAATTTTGAACCAGTCAGGCGTGAGAGAGGGGAGGAAACTGCTAGAAATCATGGCCCTCAAAGAGTTATTAATGCTTGGTGTGAGGAATGAGTGGTGAGTAGCTAGAGCTAGCCTAGGTTAGCCTGATGCTAGCCCAGATAACATTAGGGAACAAGCCAAAGTCTTTTCAAAATCTTGCCGTCATGTAGAATAGCAAGGAGGGACAACGACTGAAGACATTATTTACTTACATGGTGTTAGTGGTTATAGCTGCACTGGTCTGACGAAATAAAGGCCACGCTTCATACAGATGTCTTTTGTTGTTTATTTTTGTATCTCTCTCTCTCTTTAGACACCATAGACACCGTGAAAACTACAAGAAATAAAAAACATATATTCAAAATATGCATTTCTCAGTCATTTACAAGTCTCTCGTGCCAATGTCCGATGATATGCAAGTGAATGACAACAGAAATACGACGAATCCAATCAACATCATGAATAGCACATCACATCGTGCACGTAAAGTAATATAAAACAACATTATAAACATTATGAAATACATATAAAGGTAAATTACCGTGTGCGCCTCTCAAACCATGCAGATTAGGCAATTCTTTTCAGACTACATGTCGTTTCTCTGCATCCATGTTCGTTCTGACCCAAAAATTACGCAGACACGCTATAAACTGAACCGGGTCATGTGACATCACGTTTTCTACATAAATCCTCCTTTAAGAACCCCTAACTCTAAACACCTCAAAGGCCACACATTATAAATATCGGCTTCTGAATATCACAATTGTTTTGTTTTTAAATTAAATGAACTCAAATTTACATTAATTTACAAAACAAATACACATTTTAACAAAATACATGTCCTTTGACAGTTACACTCCCACCAAATTACTATAATTTATGATGAACTTATGCACAAGTTTGAATAAATGTAGTAATTTTACAAAACAAATACAATGTTCTCTGACTCTTGGCATCAAATCTAATATTAAACTCTTAATGCTTCAAACTCTCAACTTGTGTTGGAGTAAAGAGATTAGTTCCATTGCATAAGATTTAATTGTTTTCTACAAGTACCACTAATTTGTGAATAGGACGTTCAAGGATGGATGGATTAGTAAGTCGCTGACCCTCTTTCCCTAACTTTCTATTTCCTATTTGTATTGTGGTTTTCCGCACCAGGCCATCTTCATCTTCACAAACATCAAGCACTCTTCCAAGTCTCCATTCATTGCGCGGAACTCCTTCCTCCTTGACGATGACGATATCCCCAATCTTCACATTGCGTCTCTGAGTATGCCACCGTTGTCTGAGAGTGATGTTTGTCAGATATTCCTTCCTCCATCTACTCCAAAATTGCTCTGTCAGATATTGTACTCTGCGCCACCTTTTTCTTCCGTACAGGTCTTCTTGCACAAATTTCCCTGGTGGAGGCAGAGGAACAGAGGATTTCATGGTGAGTAAATGGTTTGGGGTAAGTGGCTCTAGCCCCTTGGGATCATTGATTGTATCTGTGGTGAGTGGGCGGCTATTAATGATCGACATGACTTCATAAAAGAAAGTTCTCAAGGAAGCATCATCCAATCTTCCCAAGCTTTTCGAAAGAGCCCAGCTTAGAACGCTCCTAATTGTTCTTATCTGCCTTTCCCAAACCCCTCCCATGTGACTGGCATCAGGTACGTTCATTGTGAAGTCGCATTGCTTTTGGGATAGGTAAGCAGTCAATCTGTCCTTGTCCAATTCTTTCAAAGCCTTTGTCAGCTCATTTTTTGCCCCAACAAAATTTGTCCCTTGATCCGATCTGATCTCTCTTACAACTCCACGGATAGCTATAAAACACCGCAAGGCATTTATGAAGGCATCAGTTGTGAGATCTTCCAGCATCTCTATGTGGACTGCTCTTGAGGAGAAACAGGTGATTATGAGACCATATCTCTTATGCTCTTTACGACCTTGCTTGATGAGAAATGGTCCGAAACAATCCATCCCACAATAAGAGAATGGTGGAGAGGGATCAACACGGCTAGTTGGTAGATCCGCCATCTTTTGCATCTCTGTTGACCTGCGCTCTCGCCTGCACGTAACACATTGCTTAATGTGATTTGCTACAACTTTACTGCCACCAACAACCCAGTAACCGTTTGCTCTCAATTCATTGAGGGTCTGTCCTCTGCCTTGGTGCTGAGTTTTTTCATGGCAGTAAGCCAAGATAAGACGTGTGACTACACTATCTCTCGGAGGATTGCTGGGTGTTTCGAGTCAAGAGGTAAGGAAGCTTTCATCAATCGCCCTCCCACCCTGAGAACACCATCATGCAGTACTGGGTCAAGTTGGAATAATGGATGACAATGTGGCATTTTGCCATGACTCAGATTTTGCATCTCATCTTTGAAGGCATTCTTTTGTGCCAATCTTACAAGCACGATACTGGCCTTTCTCATGTCTTCAACATTTATGGGTTGAACGGTTTTGTACCTTGCTAATTGCTGAATACGAACGACAACTTTCAATGCTGTGTGCCATTTTGAAAACCGCTTCAACCTCTCCAAAAAATGCTCATCTTCTACTACCTTTGTTTGTAGTACTTGTGTCGTTCTGATTTCAGGATCCCCAACAAGCAGCTTTGGAGTTGTCTTTGGTGTGATAATTTCCTTTTCCCAAAGAAACTTGGGTCCCGTTAGCCAATTTGAGTGAATCAGATCTAACACCTTGAGGCCCCTGGAGGCATGATCCGCTGGATTTTGATCCGAGTTTATATAATGCCACTGAGCAGAGTCAGTTGTTTCACGAATTCTTTGAACTCGATTCGCCACAAAAACGTGAAACCTGCGAGCTTCATTGTTAATGTAGCCTAAGACTACATTTGAGTCGGTCCAAAAATATTCTTGATCAATTTTGAGCTCCAGCTCCTCCTTTAACATGCTACTGACCGCTGAAGAGATCACTGCAGCTGTCAACTCAAGCCTTGGTATGGTCACGACTTTTGTGGGTGCAACCCTTGCCTTGCCAATAACAAAGGAGCAGTGCACTTTGTCTTTACTCAACACTCGGATATATGAGCACTGACCATAGCCATGACTACTCGCATCTGAAAAGTGATGGAGTTCAATCCTCTGGACAGTCCCTAGATGTTCAGGAGCAAAGCATCTCATAATCTGGAGATTTTGCAGGTTTTTTAGTTCGTTCAGCCAGCTTGTCCATTGTGGCATTTACTCTTCAGGCAGAGGTTCATCCCATCCTATGCCCTTTTGGCACATCTCCTGCAGTATTTTTTTACCTAATAGGAGGAAGGGAGCCAGGAAGCCTAGTGGATCAAACACAGACGCCACAGTGGAGAGGATTCCTCGCCGTGTTACTGGTTTTTCATCCAGGGCAAATTTAAAGGAAAAGGTGTCACTATTTACATTCCACTTCACTCCCAGCACAGTCTGAACTGGAAGTCCATCAGAACCAAGGTCCACATCCTGAACTTCGCTGGCTCTTTCGCTGACAGGAATTGACTCCAAAACCGTTCTGTTGTTGGACATGAACTTGTGTAGACGCAATTTCCCTTTTGCACACACATTTCGGGCTTCTTGGATAAGTTTGACAGCTGCGTCCACACTTTCTACACTAATGAGCCCATCATCAACATAGAAATTCTTTTTAATGAAGCTGGCTGCTGCAGGATACTCTCTTTCATTTTGACATGCAAGGTACTTCATTCCATAATTCGCACAGCCAGGTGAGGATGCTGCCCCGAAAAGATGGACTTTCATGCGATACTCCTTTGGCTCTGAATTTGTATCGCCGTTTTCCCACCACAGGAACCGCAAATAATCTCTGTCTTCCTCGCTCACATGGAATCTGTGGAACATTCTTTCTACATCACAAATAACTGTGACTGGATGTTTGCGAAACCTGCAGAGTACCCCTGTAAGCCCATTAATGAGATCAGGTCCAGTTAGCAAGTGATCATTTAAAGCGGTGCCATCATACTTGGCAGAGCAGTCGAACACAACTCTAATCTTCTCTGGCTTTCTAGGGTGGTACACCCCTTGGTGAGGAATATACCAGACGTTTCCTGCCTTGGGTTGATGTTCAGCTCTCTCCGCATCACCATCATTGAAGACACTTTCCATAAATTTAACATAGTCATTCTTGAATTTGGGGGTTTTCTCAAATTTTCCTTTCAAGCGTTTCAGCCGCACAAGAGCCAGCCGCTTATTTTCTGGTAGTTGTGGGCGTGTCTTGAAGGGGAGGGGCATCTCCAGGTGTCCCTCTGTATTCTGGTGAATTTTTTCATTCAGTAATTGCATGAACTGTATATCGTCTTGCGATATGCTCTTTTCTTTTGGGTTTGTATCTCTAAAGTCTGATTCAAGGGCTCTGATGACAGCAACAGGAGTCAGTATTGGAAGTTCCTTAACAGATACACGATGACACAGACCTGTGACTTCTGTCGACTTTACAACCTGTGGCGAACTACCAACAATACTCCAACCCAGGTCAGTCCTGATGGCATACGGCTCATTATCACCTCCTGTGATGACCTGGCGAGGCGCTAAAGCTCTTGAGCAGTCGTAACCTATCAGAAGTCCAACCTTACAATCCAACAGCGCTGGTATTTCCTGTGCTATTTTATTCAGATGTAGCCACCTTCTTGCAGTTTCAGAGGTAGGAATGTGGGAACGTTCAAGTGGGATGAAATCTCTGGTATAGGAAGGTGGCAAATTAATTAGACCATGAGAGGAAAACCCCCTAACTCTGAGCCCACTAACTCTTTCACTTTGAACGACAGCATCCTTTCCCATCATTGTAGTAAGCTTTAACTTGACAGGCTCTGAAACTACCCCCATACTCTCACATACATCTTGGTCTACAAAGGTGTTGCTACTCTGGGTATCTTGTAGGGCATAAACTAAGGTCTCTCTTTCAGGACTGTCAATTGAAGAAATCCATACAGGCACTATCATTGATGTGCTTCCACCGTTACCACTGTCTACACAACAGGAAAGGGAAGATGTGTTTTCTTCTGTTTGCATAACACGAGAAAGTGTTGCAGAAGACGGACGGTCTTCATGCAGTGGTGTTGGATGATGTTTCTTGCATATATTACAAGTAGCTTTACTCTTGCAGTCCTTTGAATTGTGTCCTTTCCTAAGACAGCCAAAGCACAGGTTATTGTCAAATATGAACTTTCTCTTGTCCTCCACAGACTTACTAGCAAAAGTTTGACATTTGTAGATGGAGTGACTTTCCCCACAACACCTGCAAGTGACTAGGTATGAACATAAAGGAGCTGCGCTTACTTTATTGGGTCTGTTTGAAAACACCGAGTTGCTTCCCTCAACACTGTATGTTTTTGGCACTGTGCTTGGTTTATCTGATGCTTTCACATTTGTGATGAATGCATTAGCCTTTGAACGCTTAACTTCTCTAGATGGCCTTTCTTCAGAGAGCTTCAAAGCGTGAAAGGATGTTACAGGGTTGCAGGCTATTTCTGCTTCTTGGGCCAGAAATTCAGCAAACTCCTCGAAATTAGGGTATTCCTCCGTTTGTCTTAACTGCATTGTAACATGGCGATTCCAACGAGATGTCACCCAGTCAGGGAGTTTTTGTAGCATTTTACGATTCTCTTCACAGTCATTTAACACCTGAAGCCCTTTGATGTGTGGCATGGCATTGCTGCAGGCAGTCAGAAAGTCACTTAACTCTCTCAGTTTAACTGATTCTCTTGAACCAATCTTTGGCCAGTTATTCAGTTTTTCTCTAAAAGCACGCTGAATTACAAATGAATGGCCGTACCGAGAATTCAATGCTTCCCATGCTTGATCATAGGCTTTATCGTCCTTTCTGTAGAAGCTTCCTTCCAATACAGATCGTGCCTCACCACTGACATATTTTTGTAAATAGAACAACTTATCAGCTGAATTTGTGCATCGCTGTTCTATCAATGCCTTGAAACTTGTTCTCCACTCTAAGAACTTAAGTGGGTCCCCTGAGAAAACTGAGGGCTCAGGTGCAGGAAGTCTGCTGAGAACCATTGTATCATGTAGGGCTTGTACTACTGAGGATTCCCTATCAGAATGGGTTGTTTTTTCCTCTTTAATCTCATTAAAAGATACTGGAGGACAATTAACTACCTCACTGCGTGCTGTTCTACTTTCGTTATTGGACTCACCTGAGTCAGCTTCAGAGTATGCTTTGAGCTTTGCAGCTATTACTTGAAGATCTCGCTCATTTTCCAATCTTTTAAGTTCTTGTCTTTGAACAGCAATAGCCTCCTCCATCTTTATCTCTGCCTGCTTTGCAGCCAACTGTGCGGCAAACTCTGCTCTTTTTGCGGAGATGCTTTGCTGTTCTGATGAGCAGCTTGAACGGTGACTACGAATAGTAGACTTGGAGCTTGTAGCTGAAAATATTGACTTAGCATACTCTTTGTCAAACACCATACGAATTCTGGCATCTTCTGCACTAGCATCAAATTCCTCTTGCCCCACTTCACTCATACGTACTTTCATCAGCCCCATCAAATCTGTTGTTACTGCTGTACAGGAATCAATTTTTCTTCTAATCTGAGTTGAAGGTACTGATTGAGATCGGATAAGTTCATACACATTTTTCACTTGAATTTCCAGCCCTTCCACACTATCCATCATGTCACCCAAGTCTTGGTCAGAGCACTCATCCTTAAGTTTGGTACGTGTAGTTCTTACTTGTTCTTTCCAGCTTTCATACAACTTGATGAATTTACTCTCCTTTTGAGAAACTTCTTGATGCTTAAGCTCTTGCATTTTTGGAGTTAATTTTCTCTCTCGTGAAGATTTCCTGGGTTCATCTCTTCTTGAAGTGGAAGCAGTAGGTTTTGCTATTTGAAGTGACTGTATTTTAACATGAATATCAGCTATGAGTGACTCTAATCTTTCCCTTTCAGCATCATCAGTTTGAAATCTTAACTGTTCAGTTAAGCTAGTCAACTCTGCCTGAAGGGACACAGTTTGCTCACTTGATTCATCATATTGTGATTTTTCTCCATGAACTGACATTGTTTTTTAGCAAAACACTTTCGTGTTACTTAACTACTACTCTCAGATGAGAAAAACTTGTAACTATTCACCACTACGTCAATTGTAAGGCATACACACAAATTAGGCTGTAAAAATCAAACAATATAAATACAAATAATTTATCTTTACTATTTTCTTCTTCTTTTTCTTTTGATGTCCATAAAGATGTAAAAGCAGCACAGTCTAAACTGATGTTAATTGCAGAGCAGCACTCTTCTGCTTGTAACAGTAATGGAGTAAACAAACACTGTTCTCCGAAGCCTGTAGAAAGGATACTTGCAAAACTGTAGTCTACGCTGTTAAATGTCGCCCTCTACTGGTCGGGTCGCAGTACTTCCCTGGCGGTGACAACTGCGTGCATAACGGCAAGCCTCGTCTCTGACGCTTTCTCTCTCCACGCGATAGTCCCGCGATCGTGCTTTCTTGTCGTATCCGACGTATCTTCTGAATGCGATGCCCCCGCGATCTCGTTTCCTCTTTTCATCCAGCCGATGCCGTTCCACTCTTTAAGCTGTCGGCTGTAATGGCGTCACGTTTTCACTATAGCTGCACTGGTCTGACGAAATAAAGGCCACGCTTCATACAGATGTCTTTTGTTGTTTATTTTTGTATCTCTCTCTCTCTTTAGACACCATAGACACCGTGAAAACTACAAGAAATAAAAAACATATATTCAAAATATGCATTTCTCAGTCCTTTACAAGTCTCTCGTGCCAATGTCCGATGATATGCAAGTGAATGACAACAGAAATACGACGAATCCAATCAACATCATGAATAGCACATCACATCGTGCACGTAAAGTAATATAAAACAACATTATAAACATTATGAAATACATATAAAGGTAAATTACCGTGTGCGCCTCTCAAACCATGCAGATTAGGCAATTCTTTTCAGACTACATGTCGTTTCTCTGCATCCATGTTCGTTCTGACCCAAAAATGACGCAGACCCGCTATAAACTGAACCGGGTCATGTGACATCACGTTTTCTACGTAAATCCTCCTTTAAGAACCCCTAACTTTAAACACCTCAAAGGCCATACATTATAAATATCGGCTTCTGAATATCACAATTGTTTTGTTTTTAAATTAAATGAACTCAAATGTACATTAATTTACAAAACAAATACACATTTTAACAAAATACATGTCCTTTGACAGTTACAGTGGTCCTAATCAGAGCTGTATATATGCACACACTGCACAGGCACAATGGCGCTTTTGCTGGCATCTGCAGACAGAACGCGATATTGCCTGTGCTAAAACGCAACTAATTAGCTATGCTCATTGTCAGAAAGAAAAAAATAGATTGATGTCCCTATCGCTGTGTTTGACAGGTGTTTGTGTGGGCTATGCCACCCAATGGAATCAGCAGTGGAGAGTATGTGCTGCCGTGAAGTGAAGGCGTTTTGGAGTTTATTGGAGCAGCTTGACCCGCGACCGGCAAATCTGACGTGCCTCACGCAGCAACCTGGTTTTGACGCATGCTGCCTGAACCCGTTTGTTTTGCGTATAGCTTACTCTCATTTCAGGCAGGATCACGGTCCTCTTGAAGCCAGCACACACGAGTATGTTTCCAGGGTCCTAGTCGTCGGCAGTAAAGTGTTCGCCGCATATGACGGCTGACTTTGTCACTGAGGCACCAGTAAAATCAGCCCGCTTTGTAGCCACAAACTTCACCCAATCAACCGTTTGTCATTGGGGAAATTGTGAAGCCTTGCCCCCGTTTTTGAAGTATTTGTACAGCCCGCACAAACACAATAGTTCACCATTTTTGTTACTTGCCGTTAGACTAATGGTAACTCTAGGCTTGGAGTCCCTTTTATGACGTCACGCCCAGCCTAGTGGAAGGGAGGGGGCGTGGTTAAAACCACTGTAAAAAGCACCAACTTTTCTTATTATATGCAGCATTTTGGTATAAAAAAAACATAAAAAACAATTGTGGGCGGTTCTTATCTTTATGTTTAGTAATTATCTTAAGAAAAATTTAACCTGCAATTTACACTTTAAAATAGCTTGAATGTAACTCGACACCGTGGCCTCATTTAGTATACACGGCTCTATGAATATGGAAATGAGCCCCGCCTCCACTCACTCACTCAGCTCAGAGATCCACTCGTTGACGATCACACGTTGATCTGATTGGTTTGTTTGTGACGTCAGAAACACCAGCGATTTCAAACCGTGTTTTTGAGACTGTCTTTGGTTCACTGCAGTTTTAAGGAGAAAATACTCAGCAATGCTGTCGACTTATGAATTTACACATGGTTTGTCTTAAAGCATATTAAAAACACCACATAGACATATAAACAACATTAAAAGCTTGATTTTAACCACAGGGGGACTTTATAATGTAGCCACAACTACACAGTAGCAAAGAAAAGATTATCGTAACTTCTCTTTCATGCTGCATGGCTTAAGTGATTTATGTCAACATTACAAATTCTGTCTTCTGAAAAAAATTCTAGAAAACTCAAACTCCATCTGAACCAATAGTGTTTATTATAAGGGAATTCCTAGAATTTTTTTTTTTTTTCAGCACAAAAGCTGTGAATTAAGACCTCTGGCATATTCTGCTGCTCTCTGACACCACAGTAAAAAAAAAAAATACTGCATCGCCAAAATTATGGTATAAAAAAGAGATACCTGGTCTCCCTATTTGCTCATTTGGATGGGAAGATGACGGAGAGAAACAGTAAAATAAGTGGAGGTGCAGAGCGAGTGAACGCCTGCAGTGAAACACATGCCATCTGCTCTCTTCAGTCAGTGGCGTTTGCCTACGCCATGTCATCTCACAGTGCATGTAGGAGTTATGTTACATCAGGGGAGTGTGCAGTGCCTCCTCAAGATAATAATCCATATAACAAAAATATAACAATGCAAATATTACAAAATGTGAAATTAAAAAGTGTTTCAATTTT
>JAPDVR010000005.1:54313003-54355503 GCA_026230005.1 Gila orcuttii | reverse complement strand
GGGAGACGTGCTGTTTCTGATTTTTCCATCCAGTTCTGTACACTGTCAACGACCTGCGGGTGGAACACCCCAGCCCTGGTGGCGCGTTTTTTGGAGGCTCTTAACCCAGAGATCAAGGATGAGATTCTCGCACATGAGGTACCAACCCAACTCGACGCGCTCATCGATCTGGCCATCCGGGTGGAGAGGCGTTTCGACTCACGTCGCAGAGCCCGCGGTTTGGAATCCGCCCTTCTTTCTCCTCCCGACGTTACTCCCCCTCAGCTCTCTGGTCCGAGTTCTGAGCCTATGCAACTCGGAGGTCTTCGCATCTCTCTCAAGGAACGTGAGCGACGTATTACGAACCGTCTCTGCATGTATTGTGCTGCTGCAGGTCATTTTGTCCAGTAAAAGCCAGAGCTCGTCAGTAGGCGGAGGGTTACTGGCGAGCGCTATTTCTAGGATCTCTCCGTCTAAATCCTGTACCACTCTACCTATTCATCTTCGCTGGTCGACTTCCTCTGTGTCCTGTTCTGCCTTGGTCGACTCAGGTGCTGAAGGTAACTTCGTCGACGAGACATGGGCTCATGAGCAAGGTATTCCTCTCATTGATTTAAAGAGCTCCACTCCTCTGTTCGCCCTTGATGGTAGTTCCCTTCCTAGGGTGCGGAGAGAGACTGTTCCCCTTACTCTCTCCGTCTCGGGGAACCACAATGAGACTGTTTCTTTTTTAATTTTTCATTCCCCATTTTCACCTGTGGTTTTAGGCCATCCTTGGCTTGTTCAACACAACCCCCATATTGACTGGTCAAACGGCAGCATATTTTCCTGGAAATTGTCGTGTCATGTTAAATGTTTAACCTCTGCTGTTCCCCCCTTGTCTTCTGTTTCTGTTTTCCAGGAGGAACCAGGTGATTTGTCAGGAGTGCCGGAGGAGTATCACAATTTGCGAGGGGTCTTTAGTCGTTCTCGGGCCACTTCTCTTCCCCCTCACCGTCAGTACGACTGTAGCATAGATCTTCTTCCGGGGACCACACCTCCTCGGGGTAGATTGTATTCGTTATCCTCTCCCGAACGTAAGGCGCTCGAAGATTATCTATCAGATTCTCTTAATGCTGGTTTAATTGTTCCCTCGTCGTCCCCTGCCGGCGCCGGCTTCTTCTTTGTAAAGAAGAAGGATGGCTCTTTGCGTCCTTGTATAGATTATCGAGGGCTGAATGAGATCACTGTCAAGAACCGATACCCCTTATCACTGATGTCGTCAGCTTTTGAGATTTTACAAGGAGCAAAGATTTTCTCTAAACTCGATCTCCGTAACGCATATCATTTAGTTCGTATTAAGGAGGGGGACGAATGGAAGACCGCTTTTAACACACCCCTGGGGCACTTTGAATATAGGGTTCTTCCTTTCGGATTGGTCAACGCTCCCGCGGTTTTTCAAGCCCTCATTAACGACGTCCTCCGCGATATGCTCAACATTTTTGTTTTTGTCTATTTGGACGACATTCTGATTTTCTCTCCGTCGCTTCAGGTCCATGTCCAGCACGTCCGCCGAGTCCTTCAACGGCTGTTAGAGAATCGACTCTATGTCAAGGCAGAGAAGTGCTCGTTTCACGTGTCTTCAATTTCGTTTTTAGGTTCTATTATCTCTGCAGAGGGGACCAGTATGGACCCAGGCAAGGTGTCGGCGGTTACTGATTGGCCACTTCCAGAGTCCCGCGTCACGTTGCAGCGGTTTCTCGGCTTTGCTAATTTTTATCGCCGTTTCATTAGAAATTTCAGCCAGGTTGCCGCGCCCCTCACTGCTCTCACTTCTATCAAATCCAACTTTAGATGGTCAGACGCCGCTCAAGAGGCGTTTGATCACCTAAAGACCCTCTTTACTACTGCCCCGGTTCTTATCACTCCCGATGTCTCGAGACAATTTATCGTCGAGGTGGATGCTTCTGAGGTGGGGGTCGGGGCTGTACTCTCCCAGCGCTCCGCCGCTGATGGGAGAGTGCATCCCTGTGCTTTTTTCTCTCACCGTCTCTCGCCCGCTGAACGAAACTACGACGTTGGCAATCGAGAGTTACTCGCTATCCGCTTAGCTCTAGGAGAGTGGCGGCAATGGTTAGAGGGTTCCTCTGTTCCGTTTCTCGTTTGGACAGATCACCGTAATCTGGAGTATATCCGTTCCGCAAAGCGATTGAACGCCCGTCAGGCTCGTTGGGCTTTGTTTTTTACTCGCTTTGATTTCTCGATTTCTTACCGCCCTGGTTCGAAGAACGTTAAGCCCGACGCTCTCTCCCGTCTATTTGACACTTCAACCACTCCTGCTAATAATGAGACTATTATCCCTTCTGGTCGTTTCGTGGGGGCAGCCATTTGGGGAATCGAGAGACTGGTCAGACGGACCCTCTCTCGAGTCACCGCTCCTCCCGATTGTCCTAGGGACCTCCTCTTTGTCCCCGAGTCGGCACGTCAAGCGGTCCTTAAATGGGGTCACTCTTCCAAATTAGTCACTCACCCGGGTGTTCGGGGTTCGCTTGCCTCTATCCGTCAACGCTTCTGGTGGCCTACCTTAGAGCGCGACACGTGCCGTTTTGTTGCCTCTTGCGTCGTATGTGCTCAGACGAAGTCTGGTAATTCCCCTCCGGCCGGTCTCCTTCGGCCCTTGCCTGTGCCTGCTCGTCCGTGGTCGCACATTGCGCTTGACTTTATAGTTGGGCTCCCCTCTTCTGCTGGGAATACAGTCATCTTAACCGTAGTCGATCGCTTTTCAAAGTCGGCGCACTTCATTTCGCTCCCTAAACTCCCCTCTGCTAAGGAGACCGCCCAAATTATGATTGACCATGTCTTTAGGCTTCATGGTCTGCCCACCGATGTTGTGTCTGATAGGGGTCCGCAGTTTGCCTCGTTATTCTGGAAAGAATTCTGCCGCCTTATCGGGGCCACCGCCAGCCTTTCGTCTGGTTTTCATCCCCAAACTAATGGACAGGCCGAACGGGCCAATCAAAGTATCGCTCGCATTCTCCGTAGTCTGGTTTTTCGAAATCCCGCGTCTTGGTCAGAGCAGCTTGCTTGGGCTGAGTACCCTTATAACTCTCATCCGTCTTCCGCCACGGGCCTTTCGCCTTTCCACGGTTGCCTCGGTTACCAGCCCCCCCTGTTCTCCTCGCAGGAGATGGAGTCTAGAAGTCCGTCCGTTCAGACCTTTATTGCTCGCTGTAAACGCACCTGGAGGAGAGTAAGATCAGCACTTTGTCGTTCTAAGAGACACATGAGAGCAACGGCTAATAGACGTCGGGTTAAGAGTCCTCGTTACGTTCGTGGTCAGAGAGTGTGGCTTTCCACAGCCAATTTACCACTCCATTCCGAGTCTCGTAAATTGGCACCCCGTTTCGTTGGTCCATTCCGCATTATCAAGATCATCAATCCTGTCACTGTCCGACTTCGCCTTTCGTCCAGTCTCCGTCGGGTCCACCCTGTTTTTCATGTCTCATGTATTAAACCTGTCATTCGTCCTCCCTCACGTCCCTCTTGCCCCCCCGTTCAGGTTGAGGGCGCTCCTGTCTATAGAGTCAGCCGAATTTTGGACAGGCGCCGACGGGGTCGTGGGTACCAATATTTAGTCAACTGGGAGGGGTATGGTCCTGAGGAGAGAAGCTGGGTTCCCTCCCGGGACGTCTTGGACCCCTCGCTTATCGAGGATTTCCTTCGGTCTCATCGGTCTTCTGCCTCGGGAGCGCCAGGAGGCGCTCGTTGAGGGAGGGGTACTGTCATGATCCTGGTCCTTCTTTCTTTCTCTGTCTCCCTCTTGTGGTCATTCACATACACTCACACACACTTTTACGCACCTGTACTCACATTCACGCTCTCATTATCTCATCCCCTTCAGCTGATTCCACTCACCTCATCCTCTGCATTGGTTTTCACCAGCTGTTTCCTAATTTTCCCCTAATTGTTTCTCCTTCTTCTAGCTCTTCCTGTACTTGGCTCTTTGTCAGATTATTTGATGCTGAAGCTCATGCTATACGCTCACTCTATTGATCCGTGGCCTGTCCTGTCCTGTCTGGCGGTGTGCTGATGCTCTATTACCTGCAAGTATTACCGTGTTATCTGCTTTCTGAATTCTGTTCAGTTCTGGACGCTGAGATCCTCTGCCTCGCCATAGACCTTCTGCTGGCGTCTCCTCTCTTCACGGGTCGCTCGAGGTCTCTCTGATTCTGCAGTCACCAACCGCACCTTCACTGTTTGCTGCCCAGACGAGGGGATCTCTGTTCTCGTTAAGAGCCGTGTGGCCGATCCTGATTTTTCAAGTTTTTTCCCCTGAACAAGTGTCCTTTTGCTAAAGGGCAGCTGTATATAAATAAAGGACTGTTGGTTGCCGCATCTCGCTGTTGAGTTCTCTTTCTACCGTTCCACAACAGTAACATTTCAGATAATGAGTAAAACCTCAGACAGAGTACACAACAGCAGAACACACTGTAGCTGTATTTCGTT
This sequence comes from Gila orcuttii, assembly GCA_026230005.1. Taxonomy (NCBI): domain Eukaryota; kingdom Metazoa; phylum Chordata; class Actinopteri; order Cypriniformes; family Leuciscidae; genus Gila; species Gila orcuttii. The sequence goes on along the minus strand of JAPDVR010000005.1, from coordinate 54,351,039 downwards.
CTTCAACGATTCAGTGTTAGAAACAAATTGGTAGAGCAAATAATTCAATGACTCGATATACAATGATATACAGTGAAATAACTAATCATATAAACTTGACATTTTTTCTCATGGTCTCATAGACAAATTTGTATTTATATAATTCAAAATGATTATGTATCTCTTCCATCTGACACACAGTCAGTCTCATTATAACTGATGCTAATGAGAGAAATTGTTATATTAATAGAATTAAACAAATAATAAAATAATTGTCCAACGTAATTATTGGTGAATGCAAATACACTTATTTCAACTTATCACTGTGGTGGACTGACTATGTTTAAAGTAACAATTTCAGATGATCAATCTTTCTTTTTTTAAAAGGACAGTGAACATTAATCAACATTCATGAATGTAAATGTACCCAAATTTGCTCGAAGTCTAGTTTTGCCCTTTGCCAGATGTTATTAGGCCTAAAAACTAGAGAATTTGTGTGTGTGTATTGGTTCTCTGGAAAAAAATGCATTAAAAAGGTGTATTTGCAGCATTTGAGTTTAATTTTTCCTTATGATCTACCTCCATCTGTCTTCATCCTGTCCTCTACTGACCCCTGGGTTATATAACACTGACCTCTGACCTCTAATTACTTCCCAACTGCTCATTAGAAACGTGTCCAGGTAAGTGCAAAGTGGCAACACTACTGTAATTGCCCATTATAACATTTCAGACCTATTTGACGCCTCGCTCCTTTTCTCTCTGAAGCCTTATGCAATTATTTCTGTGTCAGGCTTTATCAGAGGAAAGTCTCTTGTGTTAATGCACAGCCTGGTCTTCAGGACTCAAGCTTTCTGCACTGGAAGCAAGAATTCAGTTCACCTTCAAAAGTCCCAGCAATCTTCCCAGAAGGCCTGAGAGAGCAGATGGTCTGCTTTAGTTCTCTTGGGGCCAGAAAACACCCGGCCCTTGTGGAAATCAAGTGCACTTAATTGTTCTGTATGTGCACTTGCGGTGAACTTCAAATCTGAACGGTTTATTCAAAAAAATCGTTACTTGCTTATTATATATTAATGGAATATAAAGTGCACTTAAAGAGATACACTCTTGGGTTGTTTCAACCCAACTTTGGGTCAAATATGGACAAGCCCAGCCGTTGGGACAAATTTTTAAATTCCATTTTTAACCCAATGTTTGGGTTTGTCCATATTTGACCCACAATTGGGTTAAAACAACCCAGCATTTTTTAGAGTATACGCTTTCACGATTATTATAGCACACTTAAGCACACTATGTAATAATGTAAAATCAAAAGTTTTAAAGTACATTTTAAATTATGTTTTAATCTTCTTTTGTCATGCTTTAAAGGTGCAGTGTGTGTTTTTTATCTGCATCTAGTGGTGAGGTTACGAATTGCAACCAACAAAAGTTACGGTGGCCGACAGGAAAATATGTCATCGTCTGAGACAGCAGAGAGTAATGAGGTTCAGCAATGAGGTTTCTTTACAAGGATAAATTAAGAAATGTAACAGTAAAACTATATGTTATTGCGAATATTATTGTTACTTGTTCATCATTGTGTCAGTGTTTTATTCGCTGAACTAAGCTTGCTTCCTTGCACGAAGAGCAACATAGTAACGAAACGTGTTTGTCCGTTTAGGGCTCCTGTAGAAACATGTCGGCGCATTTCAATGTGAGGGAACCCGCGGTGTGTGTAGACAGAAACTGCTCATTCTAATGTAATACAAATATAACGGTTCATTAAAGGGTTAGTTCACCCAAAAATGAAAAAAGGCCAGCAATTTCAATCCCTGAAGAAGCCTGGACTAGTATGGAGGAGTGATCCAGCTCTCAGATTTCATCAAAAATATCTTAACTCGTGTCCCGAAGATGAACGAAGGTCTTACGGGGTTGGAACAACATGAGGGAGAGTAAATACTGACAGAATTTTCATTTTTGGGTGAACTATCCTTTTAAGTAAGGTCTTTATACACCACTGAAAACTTATTTTTCAAGGTAGTGAGGAAACATGACGACACAATATGTCGACCTCCATAGAAGGAGACCGCGGTTATGGATATATAAATGTCTCATTCTAAGGTAATAAAAACATAACGGTTCATTATGCAAGGTCTTTATACACCACTGAAAACATAGTTGTGGATCTTATATTGCATTTCTGTCAATAGATCCTCAGAAATATTACACAATGCACCTTTAAATAAGTACACCTATGTTGATGTGTTGACCAACTAAAGCACATGTAAAGTACATGATTATAATTTTAACTGCAGTGTGTTTTGATATTACAATTAAATATATTGTAAATGTACTGAATTGCAACTTTATAATTACAAATATGTAATAACATTACAAGTTTCAATAGAAATAATATTAAGTTTACCATAAATACTTAAAGATAGAAAACAGAAGTAATTATGAAATTTTGTAAAGATGTACTGAAGTACTTAAGTGGGTCAAAAACATTTAAAATTTTAAAAATGTAAAAATAAAAATATTTTGTAACAATAAGTAACACTTAAGTAAATTCTTCTAAAGTAAATATAAGTCGGAAAATGGACACTTAAAGTACACTTTTCTAAAGTCCTTACATGGGTCAAAAAACACTAATTGCTTTGAATGTAAACTACAATAACTTTTTCAATTAAATCTAAATAACATGCAATTAAGTATCTGAAAACATTACATTCAGTTCACTCTTCAAAGTATATAAAAATATACTTCTTTTTCACAAAGAAAGTCTTAGAACTGAGCTCTTGAGGGCAATTGAATGCTTTTCAAAAGGACAAGAATATATCACTCCATCAAACTTGTCCATCATAATCCTTCTTGCTTTAATGAAGATAAATGACGTTTTTCCTCCATCAATCTTCATGTCTCCATTGAGAGAGGAAAGCGTATGTGCCGTTCATGTTTCTGAATCTTCAGATCTCTCCATTCCTGAACCAGCTCGAGACCAGATGATGAGTGTGACATCCTCATATCTGAAGTGCGACACTGAGTGTAATCGGATTCCTGTAAAGAAGAGACATGCAGTCATGTGTTACAGTCACTGAAGAAGAAACATGAATGAGACATGCAGTCATGTGTTACAGTCACTGAAGAAGAAACATGAATCAGACATGCAGTCATGTGTTACAGTCACTGAAGAAGAAACATGAATGAGACATGCAGTCATGTGTTACAGTCACTGAAGAAGAAACATGAATGAGTCATGCAGTCATGTGTTACAGTCACTGAAGAAGAAACATGAATCAGACATGCAGTCATGTGTTACAGTCACTGAAGAAGAAACATGAATCAGACATGCAGTCATGTGTTACAGTCACTGAAGAAGAAACATGAATGAGACATGCAGTCATGTGTTACAGTCACTGAAGAAGAAACATGAATGAGACATGCAGTCATGTGTTACAGTCACTGAAGAAGAAACATGAATGAGACATGCAGTCATGTGTTACAGTCACTGAAGAAGAAACATGAATCAGACATGCAGTCATGTGTTACAGTCACTGAAGAAGAAATATGAATGAGACATGCAGTCATGTGTTACAGTCACTGAAGAAGAAACATGAATGAGTCATGCAGTCATGTGTTACAGTCACTGAAGAAGAAACATGAATCAGACATGCAGTCATGTGTTACAGTCACTGAAGAAGAAACATGAATCAGACATGCAGTCATGTGTTACAGTCACTGAAGAAGAAACATGAATCAGACATGCAGTCATGTGTTACAGTCACTGAAGAAGAAACATGAATCAGACATGCAGTCATGTGTTACAGTCACTGAAGAAGAAACATGAATGAGTCATGCAGTCATGTGTTACAGTCACTGAAGAAGAAACATGAATCAGACATGCAGTCATGTGTTACAGTCACTGAAGAAGAAACATGAATCAGACATGCAGTCATGTGTTACAGTCACTGAAGAAGAAACATGAATCAGACATGCAGTCATGTGTTACAGTCACTGAAGAAGAAACATGAATGAGACATGCAGTCATGTGTTACAGTCACTGAAGAAGAAACATGAATCAGACATGCAGTCATGTGTTACAGTCACTGAAGAAGAAACATGAATCAGACATGCAGTCATGTGTTACAGTCACTGAAGAAGAAACATGAATCAGACATGCAGTCATGTGTTACAGTCACTGAAGAAGAAACATGAATCAGACATGCAGTCATGTGTTACAGTCACTGAAGAAGAAACATGAATGAGACATGCAGTCATGTGTTACAGTCACTGAAGAAGAAACATGAATCTCACATGCAGTCATGTGTTACAGTCACTGAAGAAGAAACATGAATGAGACATGCAGTCATGTGTTACAGTCACTGAAGAAGAAACATGAATCAGACATGCAGTCATGTGTTACAGTCACTGAAGAAGAAACATGAATGAGACATGCAGTCATGTGTTACAGTCACTGAAGAAGAAACATGAATGAGACATGCAGTCATGTGTTACAGTCACTGAAGAAGGAACATGAATGAGACATGCAGTCATGTGTTACAGTCACTGAAGAAGAAACATGAATCAGACATGCAGTCATGTGTTACAGTCACTGAAGAAGAAACATGAATGAGACATGCAGTCATGTGTTACAGTCACTGAAGAAGAAACATGAATCAGACATGCAGTCATGTGTTACAGTCACTGAAGAAGAAACATGAATGAGACATGCAGTCATGTGTTACAGTCACTGAAGAAGAAACATGAATCAGACATGCAGTCATGTGTTACAGTCACTGAAGAAGAAACATGAATGAGTCATGCAGTCATGTGTTACAGTCACTGAAGAAGAAACATGAATGAGTCATGCAGTCATGTGTTACAGTCACTGAAGAAGAAACATGAATCAGACATGCAGTCATGTGTTACAGTCACTGAAGAAGAAACATGAATCAGACATGCAGTCATGTGTTACAGTCACTGAAGAAGAAACATGAATCAGACATGCAGTCATGTGTTACAGTCACTGAAGAAGAAACATGAATCAGACATGCAGTCATGTGTTACAGTCACTGAAGAAGAAACATGAATCAGACATGCAGTCATGTGTTACAGTCACTGAAGAAGAAACATGAATCAGACATGCAGTCATGTGTTACAGTCACTGAAGAAGAAACATGAATCAGACATGCAGTCATGTGTTACAGTCACTGAAGAAGAAACATGAATCAGACATGCAGTCATGTGTTACAGTCACTGAAGAAGAAACATGAATCAGGCATGCAGTCATGTGTTACAGTCACTGAAGAAGAAACATGAATCAGACATGCAGTCATGTGTTACAGTCACTGAAGAAGAAACATGAATCAGACATGCAGTCATGTGTTACAGTCACTGAAGAAGAACCATGAATCAGACATGCAGTCATGTGTTACAGTCACTGAAGAAGAAACATGAATGAGTCATGCAGTCATGTGTTACAGTCACTGAAGAAGAAATATGAATCAGACATGCAGTCATGTGTTACAGTCACTGAAGAAGAAACATGAATGAGTCATGCAGTCATATGTTACAGTCACTGAAGAAGAAACATGAATCAGACATGCAGTCATGTGTTACAGTCACTGAAGAAGAAACATGAATCAGACATGCAGTCATGTTTTACAGTCACTGAAGAAGAAACATGAATCAGACATGCAGTCATGTGTTACAGTCACTGAAGAAGAAACATGAATCAGACATGCAGTCATGTGTTACAGTCACTGAAGAAGAAACATGAATGAGACATGCAGTCATGTGTTACAGTCACTGAAGAAGAAACATGAATCAGACATGCAGTCATGTGTTACAGTCACTGACGAAGAAACATGAATCAGACATGCAGTCATGTGTTACAGTCACTGAAGAAGAAACATGAATCAGACATGCAGTCATGTGTTGCAGTCACTGAAGAAGAAACATGAATCAGACATGCAGTCATGTGTTACAGTCACTGAAGAAGAAACATGAATCAGACATGCAGTCATGTGTTACAGTCACTGAAGAAGAAACATGAATCAGACATGCAGTCATGTGTTGCAGTCACTGAAGAAGAAACATGAATCAGACATGCAGTCATGTTTTACAGTCACTGAAGAAGAAACATGAATCAGACATGCAGTCATGTGTTACAGTCACTGAAGAAGAAACATGAATGAGACATGCAGTCATGTGTTACAGTCACTGAAGAAGAAACATGAATCAGACATGCAGTCATGTGTTACAGTCACTGAAGAAGAAACATGAATCAGACATGCAGTCATGTGTTACAGTCACTGAAGAAGAAACATGAATCAGACATGCAGTCATGTGTTACAGTCACTGAAGAAGAAACATGAATCAGACATGCAGTCATGTGTTACAGTCACTGAAGAAGAAACATGAATCAGACATGCAGTCATGTGTTACAGTCACTGAAGAAGAAACATGAATCAGACATGCAGTCATGTGTTACAGTCACTGAAGAAGAAACATGAATCAGACATGCAGTCATGTGTTACAGTCACTGAAGAAGAAACATGAATCAGACATGCAGTCATGTGTTACAGTCACTGAAGAAGAAACATGAATGAGACATGCAGTCATGTGTTACAGTCACTGAAGAAGAAACATGAATCAGACATGCAGTCATGTTTTACAGTCACTGAAGAAGAAACATGAATGAGTCATGCAGTCGCGAGTCACTGAAGAGCGCAACACACGTAAGAGTGTAACAAATAGGAGAACTATTAGTCAGGAGGACGTGATTTAGGTAAAATACCGTGTGTGTGTGTGTGTGTGTGTGTGTGTGTCCAATACAAATTGGAGGATAACTGATCTCATCAGGAAACATTTATAACTATTTTATGATTTACTGTGTTATCTTTAACCTATGGATGGGACTGAATCCATTTCAATTCACCATCAGTTTGTCAAAACTTAAATAGAATTGACATGAGACTGCCATATATATGACTTAAATCTATAGATAGTTTGATTAATGTAATATTAGTAGATTTATGTCATGTGACAACAATAAAGTATAAGATTATTCCATTTAATTAGTTAGTTTCTTAGTTTCTTTCTTTCTTTCTTTCTTTCTTTCTTTCTTTCTTTCTTTCTTTCTTTCTTTCTTTCTTTCTTTCTTTCTTTCTTTCTTTCTTTCTTTCTTTCTTTCTTTCTGATCGTTAGTGCCATCTAGTGAATATGAAGCACAACAGCACAAATATAATAAGGGTCTCTTGTAAATGGAAGAGCTGGAATATTTATCTCAAACATTTATGCACTAAACACAAGAATCAAAGTGTTTGCAATATTATTAATGATAAACTAAATTAAAGGATTAATTTATTAATTTTAACAACAATATTATGTAATATATAAATTGACATTATATATATATATACACACACACACACATATAAAATCCTTCACTCCACTAATTGAAGATAATATAAAATATATTTTATATTTTCAAAATATGTAATTTTAAATGACGCAATGAGGAAAATAATACATTATTGGAGTTTTCAGAACAGTCAATTCAAAAACTGAACGGAATATTAAATAGGCAGATAATTTCATGCTATACTGCTTGATCTGGAAACTGAGTAAGAGTAATATTTTAATAATAAAGGTTATTTTTTTTTTACCAAGTTCCATGAAGAACCTTTAAAATCCATGGAACCACTAAAGGTTCTTTAGACTAATCAAATGTTATTCACACACAAAAAAAGGTTCTTTAAGAACTGTTGACTGAAAGGTACTTTGGGGAACCAAAATGGTTCTTCTGTGGCATCACTGCAAAAAAAAAAAAAAAAAAAAAACATTATTGGCGTCTGCTCATCCTCAATCTTCTAGTGGTGGTGTTGGTGTACATTTACACCCATGTGTGAAGAGAAGTGCATTACACCCTACCACTAACCTTCAGACATCTGGACGTCCTGACTGCCCTGGACAGTGTGTTTGCTTTGGTGATGATCGTCCTGGGAATATATTTCCCATGGCAGTGCTTTGTGTTTTATTTGCCTTTTTTATTAAAGTGACTGACAAAGTAAATTAAGTTTAGGCGCATAGTGTTTTAGTTTTTTTCTTGGATAGAAATCATATCAGCTATAGGTTCCTTTGATGCAAACATAGGAGTGTATTTTAATTTAACAAAGGGAATTTTACCTTATATGTATATATATATATATATATATATATATATATATATATATATATATATATATATATATATATATTCTAAAGGCACTAGCTTCTAAAATTGAATCAGGAAAGAATAGTTTCCTTTTTTAATTATTTTCTCTATTTTAAATGTTCCTCTTAATCTAAATAATAAAGACCTTAATGACATAATTCTCTAGGAAGTGACGTCATTTTGGAGGGAAAACAGCACAAACTTGAATTCCATGATGTAGCCTAAAAGTATCTTTATTGTGGACACCCATATAAAGGCATTTATTTTACATTTGTACTAGTTTTGTTGTAATATTTGTAAATATTGTTTTTTTAATATATGCAAATAACAAATTAAAAGCGGGTTCTAGTATCTTCAATCTCCCCCTAAAAATGCCAGTACGGAAATGTAACGCATGGTTTCTCTTTGTTTTTACGCATGGTTTGTAAATGTTTATCTATCTGCCACACTCCGCACGCACTGCTCCATCAGTCTGAGCTCTGATTGGCTGTGTCTTCTGGCAGCAAGACAGTCTTCACTCTGATTGGCCCAAAGTTTTTTACGCATCTCTTTCATTGCTGTGAGTCAGTGTGCGGTGAGCATCGCGTCCGGATGAGAATCAGTTCAGCTTCACAATGAATGAGGGCCATCAGCGTTGACGGAGCACTGTGCTGAAGTCCTTTACTTACTTTCAGAGCAACTCATCAGCTGCAACTCACTAGGTCGGAATAACGATGTCAGAACTATGGAGACTGTCATTTTGCATGTCATTTCTTTCCCTGGCGATCGCAAACTCCTCCTCAGTCAGTCATCAGATCAGCAGGTCTCCTCAGATGTCTCATGATCTCATCCATCCTCCACAAAGCAGGAGCAAACCGCAGAGACACCGAAATCAGAGCAACTCAACGAGAATACAGATAGATTTAAAAGGGTAAGTGTTGAAGTCAGCACAAAAGTCTTTACATGACATGTTTGTGGTGATATTGTGGTTAAATGATTGAATGCATGTGAATATGTGACCTTAAACAACAGTGTGGAAACTAAATAGACCTCTAATAGCCTCTCTCTCTCTCTCTCTCTCTCTCTCTCTCTCTCTCTCTCTCTCTCTATATATATATATATATATATATATATATATATATATATTATTGCTTTAAAACGTAAATTCACACTCTTCAAACTAAAGGTTCTTTATTGGCATCTAATTATTCATTAACAAATAATTTTCAGTTTTGGATGAACGTTAAAGGGTTAGTTCACCCAAAACTGAAAATTATTCGTTAATTGACTCACCCTTAAGCCATAATGGGACCTAAACCTTTATAATGGGAGTGAATAGAGCCTGAGTTTTGGAAGCTCCAAAAAAGCTCATCCATCGATCATAAAAGTAATCCATTGATAATGTTAATAAAGGCCTTCTGAAGCGAAGCCTTGCATTTTTGCAAGAAAAACATCCATATTTATAACTTTATAAACTGGTAACGGCCATACGCGAGTCAGAAGAGTGACCTCTGACCTGTGAGGGCTGTACAACAAACTCAAGCTCATCCCACATTTCTGTTTAAAAAATCTCATTGTAGACTTCTAATTCATGACCAGTGTTTTGTTTTGCTCTATCCTTTGCGCTTCCGTGTTCGTCAATACGTCATGCGTCGGTCAGAGGTCACTCTTCAGCCGGAACTAGTCTTGAATACGGCCGTTACTGGAAACCAGTGATTATAGTATATATAAGTTATAAATATGGATATTTTTCTTATAAAAACGCACCGCTTCGCTTCAGAAGGCTTGTATTAACCACTGGAGTCGTACGGATTACTTTTATGATGGATGGAGGTATCATTCACTCCCATTATAAAGCTTGAAAGAGCCAGCATATTTTTTATTATAACTCCGATTGTGTTTGGCTGAAAGAAGAAAGTCATATAGGAGGATGGCTTGAGGGATAATTTTAAGTTTTGTATGAGCTAACCCTTTAAGTACATTTAACATCAATAGAACGTTTTCATTTCACAAAAAAAGTTCTTTATAGTGAAAAGAATTTTCTTTAAAAAAAGGTTATTAAAATGTTCTTCACAGTATGATTTTTTTTTTTTAAATATCTGTTCACTGACAGATTCTTTGGGAACCAAACATTATTTTATGGCATTTATGGCTGGAGTACAGGTTCAATTATGGTTCAAAGAACCTTTAGAGCAAAATTCCTATTTTTCGGTAACTGCTAGAATCTGATTCCAAAAGGATTCTTATTTGATCCCATTAAGATTCTTTAGGATCAATTGCAAATAATGATTGGAATTCCATGTCTTTGGACCTTGTAAAGATGGATCATAACTCCAAATAATGAAATAATAATGCACTTGGTATTCAGTTAGTAATCAGTCTTTTGAATTTTATTTTCTCCTGTTATACTTTAACTTGTAAAGGAGTAACATGTTGTTTCCCTCACCTCACCCTCTTCTTGACCTGGCATCGAGACCGTCTCGGTTTTCTCTTCACTGCTTCTCTATGTTCAGTTTACAGGCCAAGTGAGACATAGCAGAGCACTTTACTTCAATCAAAGTTCTTTATAGATGCAGAATGACATGAAAACATTGGCCTGTCTTTTGTTCACAGTTGTAACATTCAGTCAGATGTTTCTCGAGACTCTCTCTGGAAGTGTTGATCCTTCAAGCAATGAGAGGAATTCCTGATTATCCTGAAAAGTTGGAGACTTAGTGACTGGTCTTTGTAAGTCATAACAGAGCAGGAAATTACTTACCCTTCTATTCATATTCATTTCGAGAGAGCCAAAATGCCACTGAACCTTTGTAAGAGTTCACCAAGGATGCACCACCACTCTTCTGTAACAATCCCACCTTCTCTGAACTTCATCGTGCTTTCAGGTCATCCGAGGACATTGACTGTGGAAACACGTTCATCCCGGGGGACTGGGATTTGGCGGCAGGGGGAATATGGTAGCGTTTCTTTCACAGCACTAGAAGGAGAACCAGCAAGCAAGCAATAGCCGCCATTTCACCGTCTCGGTTAACTATAGACCTGATATAAGAGGCTTTCTTTCAACTATCCACCAGGGTGGTTCCCTGAAAACGTATAGTTCTCTTAGGAACATTTTCCACGTTGCATTCGCACCGGCATTAGGAACTCTGAAGTGACGTAAGCCGCACTTGTTGTTGTGACTTTTATTTTGACGACGCTGAGAACGCCAGAGCCTTAGCATTCTCCGTGTTCATTAGTTTACTATCTGTCTAACAGTTCTGTCTAATTCGTTATTAGATATAACTGTTATACATAGAAAGTAGACAGTAATATTAGCGTATGCCTATGATAAAAATGGCGGATGCTGGTGTTTCGTGTGCGTTCGGCCAATCCGTGAACACTAACGTCTGACTGGTAGTTCCTATAGACCTTATGCGCCAGAGAAAAGAGCATAGAATATTGTCAAATATTGGTAAATAGAATATTGTCTTTGAACTTCCGTTTTTGCGGTCGCTCTGTATATTTCTATGGCATTGCTGTCCAGGAGTAATTAGCTAAGTGGATTTACTTATTGTAAAGTTAGCGAAAGTTATCATGAGGATTGTAATGTTTGAAGCAGATGTCTTAACAAATGTCAGCAGACCGGGAAGATTTTAAAACGAGCAGTTCATTCATAAATACGCAGGATCGCTGTAAAAATACAGACCGGAAGAAAAGACAACGAGCGCAGCGCTGAAAAGGGGCGGGGCTACATAAGGTCTACAGTGCTGGTTTAGACCGACTCTGAAGTTGGCGAAAATTTGTTTCTCCTAAAGGAGTTCCAAGAACTAAAATCATTCCTAGTTCCTGCGGTGCGAACACGCCAAAATCCAGGATCTTCCACCAATAGTTCTAGGAACTATGAAAAGGTTCCTCCAGTGCGGAAGCGCCTATAGTCCGGCTTTGAGTAACCAAATTCTAGCCAAAATAACCTTGAATTGGGTTACATGTTGTTCTTGCCAATATAACTTGCCAGATGTAGATATTCCATCATGTAAGCAAAGTCAACAGTGATTACAAGCTGTTAGGTTTCATTTCTTTGACATGTTCTGTGTGTAGCCTGTGCGGGTCAGTTAAATTTTCACTGACAGCCCAAATTTTGCCTTGTTTTAGCCTATAGACGTCAGGGCTGTGTTCGGATGGCTATTTGCCGTCTTTTAAATGCAAAATTGCTTGCTGGAGAAGGAGGGTGATGTTGTGGAGTTTAGTAATGCTAACAGGCCGACTGCAGGTTCAACAGTTCAGAGCTCATGAAGGCCAATGGCTTCATTTCAGAGCGCATCAACAGAGCCTTTCACACCTCCGAGATCTCAAAGGGAGACAAAAACATGATTATTTCCTCCTTTTTTGATGGAGGTGCCAAGCAAAGTGGGAGCTTTGTGACGATCCTGCAGTTAACCCACACGTCTGACCTTGAGGACCGCTGTTGAGCTTTTATTGAAGCTTCTCCATGGCTCTCTGTTACGAGGTGGTGGAAAAAAGAGCCGGGGCCAAGAAGAAAACCATAAACCTTTTTCTTTTCTTTGTATTGCACAAAAGTAAATAACATTTTTGAAATATAAAAGGTTCATTTGTAATCTTTATTTTACGGCCTCTACTCCCAGTAGTGTTGGAGGTGCAGAGCTTTGCTCGTTTGGAAGATGTAAAGTTTTTCTCACTGCCTTGTTTCTTTGCGTTCTGCTCACACAGAGAAAACACAGAGCTGATAGTAGCTGGTAGGCCGAGGGAATAAGACACATGTGGGTGCAAATGCAGCTGGTGAAGAACAAATGTTTTATTCTTTACATGATATCCAAAAGCCAGCCTAATCCTCCTTCAATATTAGTTGATTTTACGTTTTCACAAAAATGACAGTTCTGTCATCATTTACTCACCCTCATGATATTATAAACCTATAGGCTTAAAGCCTTTAAGTATAATGCATTATAAAGATATTCGTAATGTATATTATTATAATGCATTATATCTTTTTGTACATAATTGTAACCAAAATTAAAATGCATTATAATATTTGCAGATCTGAAATTGGTTGTTTGTCATGCGTTTGCATTATACTTACTAATTTTGTGTTCAATAAGTATTATAACGTGGTTACAATTAATCATGAGATCATACAATGTACGGTATAAAATGCATAACAAGCCATTATTAATATACTTTTATAATGCATTATATATAAAGGCTTTAAGTGAAGTGTTACCGACATTTGTTCTACTGTGGAACACAAAAAGAGATATTTAGCAGAATGCCCAAGCTGCTCTTTTCCATACAATGAAAGTGAATGTTGATCACGACATTGTTTCTAGTTCCGCTCAATCCACTTTCATTGTGTGCAAAAGAGCAGCTCTGGAACAACATAAGGGAATAAATAATGACAGAACTTTCTTTTTTTGGTGAACTATTCCTTTAACATGTCCAAATCTTTTTGTTTCTTTTTTAAATATATGAAAAAGTTGTCCGCCGTAGCCATGTGAACAGAATAAACACAGACATCTTTGATCACCATCAGGTCTTGCTGTAATGGGATCCTCTCAGCTCTGTAAACATCTCTCACGTCTCATTGGGAATGTATCGTTTAGGTGTCGTCTCCACATTAAAACCCAAACTGGGTGCAGAAGTCGATGGCAATTTTCCATTCTGTCAGTGCAGACCCTATTTGGGTCTAATAGGGGCCCGAATGAAGGGTCGAGGCCTTTATTTGGAGATCAGACAGACAGAAGGATGTTAAAAGGTCTCAGTGTTATGAGCCTCTCAGCACAGCTTCAGTTTAAAGGGATAGTTCAGCCAAAAATCAAAACAATGTCATCATTTACTTACGTCATGTTGCTCCAAACCAGTATAGCTTTCTCTTTTACAAAGATTGTACTATTTACTGTTTCATACGCTAGAATGAGCACTAGCCTTCAAAAACTCACGCAAGCGAAATAAAAGTTTCATGTGGTTCATTCAACTCATACTCGTGAGTCATTGAGAATCATTGAGTCAGTGAGTCGAATCAGTCGATTAATGAAAAAATCATTCTGAACTGATTTGTGAACTGAATCTATTGATTCATTGAAAAGATTTGACTCAAACATTATTTGGATGTTATTGTTTATTACATGAACTCTCGTGAACACGCTAAAGACTGGTGGATGTCAAGTTTTTAATTGAAAAACGACTTAAAATTTGGTCTGTTTAACACACAAAACTTGGAATACAGCGCCGCTGATACCTATTATTTGTGGTACTTTTGCATTCCTTTTAATGTTTTAAAGCTTCAGATCCCTTTCATTGTAAATGCATGCAAAAGCAAAAAGAAAACAAACAATCGGAAGAATTCTTCAAACCCAACCTTGTATGTTCCATGGAAGTAAAAAAGACATGAGTTTTTAATTGACATGGGACTAATTTTCAATTTTGCGTGAACTATCCCTTTACGGATGCATTTTTTCCTGTTGTCCTGAACAGAAAGAGAAATAAAAAAATGCGCCATTTTGTATTGTTTCACAAATTAACTGTGCTATCTCATTCACAAGCAGTTAAAAAAAAAAATGTTGCAGCATAATATCAACAGAGAAGTTTAAAGCTCACATATTGATCAAATGGCTTTATTTAGTGATTTTAGTTCAATCTCAAAGTCTGTGTGTGCAGAGATCGCTCTCAGAAGGTTAAAGGTCATTCTGAGCTCCACGTATCCCGGATGGCCCATGGCAGCTCTGTTTCAATCGGCTTACGCTGCACATCATCACAGGTTCCAACAGTGTCCCTTCAGAAGCCATACAATAAAGGCACATACTGTAACTAATTAGCAAATCCCAGCCGCCGCTACAGAAGGCTCATGTTTCTGCGCTTTTAAAGCAAGCGTTCAGGATGGGTTTGTGTTAGTGTGCTAATTGCCTTTTCTCCCAAACGCAGCTATATAAACAGATGCGGCCCAGGAGTCTGAAGAAGACTCTTAATCCAGCAAAGTTTACCCACCAGACGGGACAGCCAACGCAACTGTGGGAAAAACAATATTTCTCATGTGTATGGGCACAGGGAGGACGGAGGCCCGACGAGGGGGGCGTCTATAACAAACTCGCTCCCCCTTCATTTTTATTCATCGCCGCTATTTGTCCAAGCTGAATACAACACGGGGTGAAGGGTCAGCTTAAACCCAAGGCTATTCACTCAGTCCAATGCATCTTAAGGGGCCCAGGGCCACGGATTGTAAGTCTTTTAAAATCGTGCTTTCAGAAGTGGTTAAAATGTGATTATGCCAGACAGATTGATTTGGCATGGAGCCTGGAAAGGTGAAATAAAAGTGAAAACAATTTCTAAAGACAAGCAGACTCTATGCTTGTGCATTGTGGCATGTGATGAACTTTACTTTTTTATTTTTGTTCCTGTCACTCCTAGAGCTTCACCCTTGATCTCTCTGTCTCTGACACTCTTGATCTCTGTCCGTTTTCCTCCAGGCCCAACGTTTGTGGCACCAGGTGCTGTTATTCATGGTTAGTCAACCCCAAGACCAGGCAGTGCACAAAACGTGAGTATCTTTTCAGGGCCATTCAGATGCTTTTATACATTTCTATTATGTTCATAGAAAGAGACACTTATACAGCTCTGGCTCAAATCCTCCTCATTTGTCTGATTTTGAGGCAGTGAACTGAAGTGTGAGCACAGCTGCGAGCTGGAACGACTTCATGAACAGAAGGGGAAACATGAACTAAACCACTGATTCTCAACCTTTTATATTAAACCCCCGCTGCGCAACACAATATTTATAGGCCCGGTATAAAATATTAATAGAACTATCTAGTATATAATATATGAACTGTAATACATAACTAAATATGTATTAAAATGTATTATATTATTAAGTTAATTAACCACAATTCTTTTTATGATTCCAGAAGTTTGAAAAACTGTGTTCTTAAAGACTTTTTGTTCAGTCTACATAATTCTTTATGATTTTAATAAAGTCAGATTGTATCAATATATTCATTTCTAAAATGTACACTGTAAATAATTACATGATCAATAAGCTATGACAACATATGTTTTTACAATGCTTTAACTCATCAAAATAAGTTAAGCAATTTAATTATACAAGATTCAACTATTTCTATAAGCCAGATTAAGGTAATTTAAATTGAAATGTTTTGAGCATCCAAGTTGATTGTACTATGTGTACAAACTCCCAACGGGGACGCAGGATGACGCCATTATTTTTATTAAAGTTTTATTATATTTCTGTTGAAATTAAATTACACACACACACACACACATGCACACACACACACACATGCACGCACGTACGCACACACACACATACATATATATATATATATATATATAATTATTACTATTAATATAATAATATTTTAATTTATATATATATATATATATATGTACATATGTATGTGTGTGTGTGCGTACGTGCGTGCATGTGTGTGTGTGTGTGCATGTGTGTGTGTGTGTGTGTAATTTAATTTTAACAGAAATATAATAAAACTTTAATAAAAATAATGGCGTCATCCTGCGTCCCCGTTGGGAGTTTGCTGAGACCCCCGGTTGAGAATCACTGAGCTTTCAGTTAAACAACGAATGAAGTCACAAAACAAAGGTTGCAGTAGATTAAGACCCCCTAGTCATTTTTGTAACATTCTGCCTAAAATACCTTAATCTGGTGTTTTTTCATCGTTTGCTCCATATGGCGCATATACAGTCAGCCAATTCTGATTCTGTATTGTTTTAATGGAATTTGCTGTTTTTATTACGTGTTTTATGTCATGCATTCAGTCTTGAGCAGACCCCTCATCCTGTGCGTTCCCTTTTGACAGGCATTTCATGAAAAAGTTTTGTGTTACTTAATTGAGTCCATATTGAGTTTTCAATGAATGCTCATAAATTCAGGTTGGAGATTAAAATCTGTTCTTAATTTGTTCGCACTCGGTGTTCATTGTTCCAGTGTGTAGAAGTTATTTGAAAAACTGCATCTTTCTATGTTTTATTGATTGATTTTATTAGGCTCATGTGGTTTATATAATATGTTAAGGATTTTTATGTATATTACGTTCATGCATCTTACTTACAGCAGTAAAAATGTACTTTATGTCTGTTTGTTTGGATGCCTGAACATTATAACAATCCTTTTCTGTAAGTAGGCCAAACCTTTTAATGCCATGTTGAGGCAGCGCCTAAGGTCAGACGCACAATTAATCCAGTCCCTCAGCTTTACATTATAATCCACACCTTCCTAATCCGTATGTAGCTAGATTTACCAGCTAATAACTCACCCCTTGACCCATGTGCCTTTAAAGGGCCAGTGCAACTCAAAATACTTCCAATGTTCAACTGGATATGTGTTGTGCCCAAAAAAATCAGACCCCCAATAATTTTATCAGGAAAATAATGCTATGCAAAGTAAGTGGAAAACCATTAATAGAATGGAAAAATAGTTTCTTTGTTGTTCTCCCACAAGCAAGATGTCATCCGCGCTGCCATAATAAAGCAGTCTGTCGCCGGGCGAACATCTGTCAGTGTCGTCCAGGCTTCCACGGCCATCGCTGTGAACATGCTAATGTCAACACGACCTCCAGCACCTGGTTTGAGACGCCGCCTGGTCCCATCGAACACTCGTACACTGCCACCACGGCAACAGTTACCATAGCAACGCCTGCATCCAACACCATCCACCCCAACATCTCCACATCTGCATCCAGCCCAGATGCAAGAAAGACACACTCATTACGCTGGCAACCGCCCAGGTGAGTGAACTCTTCAGAAGGGATGTGCTGTACACTAAAGTGGCTATATTAGTCAAAAAGTGCTGCTAGCTTACACTGGTAATGGACAGTCATGCTGAGCATGTTGCATTATGGCATACTGTGTTTCATGCAGCGTTGTTTGGGATTTTCCTACAGGAGGCGCTCTCATACTACAAATATGCTGTATGCATGCAGATTGCAGAATTTGCATTTGTCATATTTGATTGAAGATGTTTCTTGTTTATGCATAACTGGCTCATTTGATTTAATTTAATTTAATTTATTAATTTATATAGCATATTTAATGCAACAGCTGTTGCCCAAAGTGCTTCACAATCACTAAAGTAATAAGAGTACTGAGAGAGAAATAAAAAATAAAAATAAAAACATAGACAAGGTAATGATCAAACACCCATCATGAAGATGCCCAGGAATTTCTTCCTAAACAAGGAAGAAACAAGGTTAAACTTTGTTTAACTCAGTTTTTGTTCAACTCAGCTGGTCATGTCTGGAGACTTTCATTATAAACTTATCAAAACTACTAAGTTCATTAGGTGTACAATTTTGTTATACGGAAAAAATGACATGGTGCGGCTTTAAATGTTTATAAAACAATCGTTCAAGATTTGCTGCCACAAAGTGGAAAAATTACAGTTAACCGTATGTGTTTTGTCTAAAAATACTGCAATCAAATCACTTTTTCCACATATCTTACTCAATGTTGAAAATATACATAAAACAGCAAATTTCCAAAGGAAAATTTAATCATTTGTTTACAAACAAGTATTCATTACCACAATAAACTCATTGTTTCTGCCTTTAATTATTACATTGTTTAAATTAATACATTTTTAGCTAACTGTGATTTTGTATATGTAAGACATAACTTGCATTAATGCATTTTGAAACGATGTGTATTGTGAAAAGCACTATACAAATAAATGTGAATTGAATTAAATTGAAATTAAGTATGCTATTACAAATATCAAGCACATAAATAAACAAACAGACAAATAGATAAAGCAAGATAATGATATAAGTAATATAGATAGCAAATAGCTTCAAGTGTATTTTATATTACAGTTTGTGGACATTCTTTTCACAAAAGAAACAAAGTGTGTGTGTTACTCGGATTTGCCTACAGGAGGCGCTCTCATACTCCAAATTCATATCTACTGTAAACCGACTCTACTTCACTCAGTGCCAGCACAAGACTATGTAAAACTAGCACATTTCAGAATGTCATTGTTTTTAAATGCTCTTCTTTCCCACCTGATGTAGTAAGCGGGAAGAATACTTTTCTACTTAAATATCCTTGAGGGATTCTTCTTGTTTACTAAAGGATTGTCAATCCATCCATATGGTAAACAGCTGTTACATCTGTACACACTGATGTTAGGTATATTCTTTCTTTCTTTATACAGAGACCTTAAGTAACCCTTATCTTCTCACAGCTCGCTCTCTACTCTGAAATGAAAAATAACGCTATCTCTAATCTCACCTAATGTTTTGCCAAGGTGGATAATGTGGTGTAGAAGATGTACTGCTCACTCTCAAACTGACATATTTATTTCAACTGGCTGACCCATAGGCAGATGCTTCTTTTATATTGTATTCAGATGACAGAGGATGCAAAAGAACAAAAGGTTGTGAAGAAAAGTGTTATGATTGGAGAGCCATACCTCATCTGATCTAAGATTGATGGAGCAACGAATGCCATAAAGTTAAGAAGTCTAGCCCTTGTTGGAAGACTCTGATCAGACCTTTGATATTCAAGATGGAATATATTTACTCAAGAAAGTGTAGATGCGGTCATGGTTAAGAAATAGTTTATGACACACCAAGGTATCATCTTGCAACATCTTGATTTAGATGTTTTTATAGTGAATAAAAGACAAGAAAAAGTGTTTAGCTTATTGTGTAATGCCAGGGTTTTCACAAGGAGATCCACAAAACAACAGTTTGGTGGTGAATTAGCCAAAATAATAATAAATAAACACACAAAATGTGTAGAACTTTGTGAAGAATAAGTGTTTGAATTGTGTGGGAAATCGTGTGGCGATTTCAGTTTGCATGATAATATTGCCTGTCAGAGAAGTATCTACATACTTTCATATTTTAAGACACTAGTTTTCCTCCAATACAGTTAAAGTAGAACTTATTTAAAAATATAATTACTAGTACAGAATCCTGTTTTTTTTTAATTCCCCCTGAGGTGCAAAATCCAGCTTTTAATGTTGTTTATATGTCTATGTGGTGTTTTTAATATGCTTTAAGACAAACCATGTGTTAATTCATAAGTCAACACCATTGCTGAATATTTTCTCCTTAAAACTGCAGTGAAACAAAGACAGTCTCAAAAACACGGTTTGAAATCGCTGGTGTTTGTGACATCACAAACTACCTTGTAACCAATCAGATCAACGTGTGATCGTCAACGAGTGGATCTCTGAGCTGAGTGAGTGAGTGGAGGCGGGGCTCATTTGCATATTCATAGAACTGCATATACTAAATGAGGCAAGGTTGTAGAGCTACATTCAAGCTATTTTAAGGCATGAAGAAATTATTTAAATATGTAATTTTGGTGATTAAAGATGAGTTTTAAGTGATAAAATTATTGACTACAGTGGGACTTTAACTTTGGTAAAATTGCTTTATATTATCGATATCTAATACCATTTTCAATACCACAGGGAAAAAAATTGCCACAACATCAAGGGCAAAACATTTACACAGTATCTAAGTTAATTTATTGTTGACCATAATCTATTTTCTTAACTGAAACTCTTCTTCAGGCCTGTTGCTGAGTGGGATTATATACCACTACTACTAATAATAATAATATCTAAGACAGGAATAAATTACTATTGTAATACAATAACTGTGAAATAAAAAAAGGAATATTTCAAAATAAGCATGTTAAGTGTGCAATTAATATACCTATGCTTTATTGTTTTTACTTGCAATAGTTAAATCCTTACATTTTTATTTATAAAAAAAAAAAAATCTGTATTTTGGCAACATTAAACCAATACAGTTTGGTTTTGTGTCCTAGTTTGAGAGATTTACTGCCTTTTTTGAGGTCCCTCTCAGATCGGACCCTCTCAGACTGCGTGATGTCAGACTGTTGAGCAAGTCCTCTGGTGAACCTAAGCTTGGGAAGGAAGGGCCTGCCCTGTGGAAACAGTTCTCTCACAATAGACTATTGAAAGACTCCATTATGGGTCAGTTTCAATGATATACCTGACGAGCCAATGTTGCATACACACTCTGTGCTCACAGCCTGCAATTTCCCCATCTTTCAACAGTTTTTATATCACATTCAATGTGTGAACTAAATTTGTCCGATAAGTCCTCTGTGTTTGAAAGTCCAGAGCCTGGCAACTAAACCCAGAATCGATAAAGCAAGCAAGTTCTGCTTTTATTTCCATGGCTTTTCATGTAAGATATGAATGTTTACATTCCGCTATAAAAGGTATGTGCTCTACATATGTATTTTAGAAATGTCTTTGTCTGAAATGTTCTCTAAAAGCTAGTAAATCATCACAGTGGGTTTTTTAGGAAATGTCCCAAGCTTGTTAGCTGTTTAGGGGATTTTTCCAAAGCATAAAATAAATGAAAGAATGGAAATATTAGTGCACCCCAAAAACATACATGGTTCTTTTGTTGGCAATCCAAAAATAATATTGCACTTGGATGAAATGATTTCATTTTTTGATTCAGAGACATTGTTTACATTTGAAAAATAGAGTATGTGACTGATTATCATTATGGTTCAATTTGCTGGAGCTCAATTTGCTGGTGTAAATCTAGGAGTACCACAGGGCTCTGTATTAGGACCTATCCAGTTGTTCTATATCATGGTTTTCTGTAAATGAGTCCTCTCTCAAATCGTCTCCTATGGCGCCGAGGGTGTTTATGCAGAGTAAGTGTGTGTATAACACATGCAGAGTTGGGAAGGTTGCATGTAAAATGGAAATGGTCATATGCATGTTTTATAGGCTGTTTGCTGTTGACCTAAACACACGTCAGCTTGTTTCCACTGTAAATTATCTCTGTTTGGGAAAATGAGCTCATGCTCAAGAGTCCATGCTGTGGATTTGAAAAAGGTTTTCCACATGTGCATCTGCTTGGGCACACAATTGTACAGGAAACCACTGCAAGAATAAATTTGGTAATGTCTCTCTATTTGCTGTGGAGTTCTTTTCATTATTTTAATGGACCATTAAGGACAATTTGAATTAAAAGCAGAATTGTCCGCCTACTTGAATGACTAGTTTAAAATGTCTTGAAGGAGTTCTTGTGAATGTGAAAACGAAAAATATGAATCAGAATTCTTAAATAGAATAGTTGACATTATACAGCCATACTGTACAAGACACCTCAGTTTGTGAAGCTTGATTATGTTGTTTGCTGGACATAATTTATATTTACATCAAAAATACATACTTTGATCTTTATAAATATAGCAATATATCTAACTCCATCCATCTTCTTCCGTTTATTCGGCGCTGGGTCGCGGGGGACAGCAGTCTAGGCAGAGATGCCCACACTTCCCTCTCCCTAGACACTTCCTCCAGCTCTTCCGGGGGAATACCAAGGCGTTCCCAGGCCAGCCAGGAGACATAATCCCCCCAGCGGGTCCTAGGGCTTCCCTGGGGTCTGCCCAGAACACCTCCCCGGGAAGGCGTCCAGGAGACATCCGGAACAGATGCCCGAGCCACTTCAGCTGGCCCTCTCGATGTGGAGGAGCAGCGGCTCTACTCTGAACTCCTCCCGTGTGACCGAGCACCTGTAAGGGATCGCCCAGCCACCCTGCGGAGAAAGCTCATTTCGGCCGCCGCCTGTATCCGGGATCTTGTCCTTTCGGTCATGACCCACATCTCATGACCATAGGTGAGAGTAGGAACGTAGATCGATCAGTAAATCGAGAGCTTCACCTTCTAGCTCAGCTCCTTCTTCACCGCGAGAGATCGGTACATCGACCGCATTACTGCAGAAGCTGCACCGATCCGTCTGTCAATCTCCCATTTCATCCTTCCCTCACTCATGAACAAGACCCCAAGATACTTGAACTCCTCCACTTGAGGCAGGAACTCTCCACCAACCTGAAGTGGGCAAGCCACCCTTTTCCGACTGAGAACCATGGCCTCGGATTTGGAGGTTCTGATTCTCATCCCAGCAGCTTCACACTCGGCTGCAAAGCTTCCCAGTGCATGCTGAAGGTCCTGGTCTAATGGGGCCAGCATGACAACATCATCCACAAAAAGCAGAGACGAAATCATGTGGTCCCCAAACCGGACACCCTCCGGCCCCTGGCTGCTCCTAGAAATTCTGTCCATAAAAATTATGAACAGAACTTGTGACAAAAGGTAGCCCTACCGGAGTCCAACAATGCTAACAAAGCTCCTGGTTCCGGTCGTACAAGGACCGGACAGTCCCTAACAGAGGGCCCCGGACCCCATACTCCCAGAGCACCCTCCACAATTGCAATATATTTATTTAAAATATCTCTAAATGTCTTTTCCAGGCAGAAACTGTAAAAAATGACAATCATACTTATTCTAGATTGTACAGAGAGTGTTTTTACTAGTGTTACTAGTGCTGCTTTTATTTCTTCTGAACTTTTAATTGTGGATTTATTTTTGCATTTTTAAAGAGCTTTCTCAGCATCCATAGGTTTTGTTTTGCTTTGTGTTGTAGCTTAAAAGAGGCCGAGTCAGTCCTGTTGAAAAGAGCGCTGTCCAGTGGAACTGGTGGAGAGAAGATCACAAGTGTTATACTGAAATACATTGAATCAGAGCGAAGCAGACTGGAGCCTTCATCCTCTACCGGAGAAACCAAACTCTCCAGCACCAAAACCTTCCACACTCAACGCGGCCAGTACACACTCCTTTACACAGCAGGTCAGTCCAAGCCGGGGAGAAATTGTGAAAAATCAAATGTTTTAGGAAAACATACACCTCATATCCTTTGGTGTAGGAATGAACATTTCAAATGAGATCCTGTTAATACTTAAATGGTTTCTTAGACAGCAGTGAGATTAAATGAAGAGCAAATTAGATCTCAAAAAATGTATTAAACTGTGTCTGAAATCAAACATCATAAATTTTATTATGATATCAAACTCAAAGACCAAACAATCTGACTGTATGAAAGAAGAAATCTGCGTATGGATGTCTCATACATAGAGTAACTGATAGATTTGTGAAGGCTTGAAGGGAAAAGCAATTTTCTACTTCTAGTAATATTAGTATAGCCTACTGAAAACAATTCCAATTGTACTTTTTAAGACACTGGTTGTCAACCAACACACTTCCAAGGGGGCTTCAAGATTATATTTCTTATTTAAATTTTAATATTTAAATCCACTCCCTCAACAACATATTCACCCAGGGTTCCCATGGTTGTCCAAAACCTGGATATATGAGGTTGCTTTCTTTTAAAAGTGTTGTTTCTAGACCTGGAAAATCCATGTAAATTAATGGAATCTCCTTGAGCATTTTTATTATGAATATACATATTTATAATTATGCCAAGAACTAAAATGTTTGGTAACACTTTACAATAAGGTCTCATTAGTTGACTATCATTAACTAACAATGAACAGTTTTATTTTTGTTAACTACCATTAACAAAAATACAACTGTTCATTGTTAGTTCATGTTAACTAACCTTATTGTAAAGTGTTACCAAGTATTTTACCAGGTACAAATTGAGAGCAAAATATCCTTTTGAAAATCCTTATCTGTCATCTTTGTCCAGTAAATCACGAACAATTGGAAAAGTCACGGGGCTTGAGAATGTTGTTGTGGACTAATGAAGGTTTATACAGGTTTCTGTGCCAACATGTTAACCTTTTATTTACCAGAAGCAGCACTGGCTTCAAATCAGCAGGCCTGAGTAGAGAATATCTTGTTTAAATAATCCGGCCTGTTTCCTGGTTTAAAACTTTTGTGCTGTGATAAGGTTTATCTGCCTGTAGATTTGGGCTAGTTTGCATGGAGGCAGTCCTCGATACACTATTGTAGCATATTCCTGCCATTGTTTAGTTTGGCCCAGAGGTGATGCTCAGTAATTACTCAGGAGATGGATGTGCTGTTTTGCTAATGGGAACCCCTGTGTCTCCATGACCTCATAACACACTGGACTGGCCCTCGGTGGCAGCGGATGGGGAGTTTGGGGAGGCTGACCTCTTTCTCACTGACTCACACACAGACACACAGACGTCTAATGTTGCTTATCTCTAGATTTATAGTCTTTAAGCCCTTGAATATGAAGCTGTAGCTGATAAGTAAAGCTCTGTGGAGATGAAACTTTAAATGGCATGTTACAGAAATTCCTTAGTCTGGGCCAGCAATTCATGGAATTCACTTCAAATCGATCATAATGTTGTTATTTAAGTAGGGTTATTATCATTAACTAAAGCTATATTTTTTATGACTTTAAATAAAATAAACATTAAATGAAATAAAATAAAATATAAATAAAAATTACCAAGGGAACATTTCTATTTTTTTCAGTTTAAGTTGATGTACTAAACTAACTAAACTTAGTTTAAAAAAAAAAATAGTTCCCTTTCGTTGTCACTCCGAATGGGGTGTCGCTTAGAAAGCCTATCAGCTTTGAGTATTACAAAACGAGCCTATGGCAAAGAAATGCCATGGGTCTGCGGAATTTGCATGACGTAACTCCGCCCCACCTCGTGGGTATAAAAGGAGGAAGTCCGCAACAGCAGTTTATGTTTTCGCTTCGGAGCCAAGTTTATTCTTCTCTCCACAAGCCATCTCTGAATTGTCAGCTTCACGAACGAGTGCCTCGAGTGTTGGTGTGACGGCGATCTACGGCGAGAGCGTGCTTCCTGCTGATCTGCTGCAGTGATTTGCCAGTCGGCGCGTTTCTCCCCGGGTGCTTCAACACTTGAGTTTTCTCACTAAAAGAGCTTACACGCGGCACGTCTTTTTAAAGATGCCTCGCCCGTGTACTTCTGGTTGCGGCAGATTGGTATCGGACTCTGATGGGCACGAGCGTTGCATAGTATGTTTGGGCATTGATCATGCTAGAGCAGCGCTCGTGGACGACACATGTTTTCTCTGTGGGAACATGACCATCGTGTCATTACGGTCGAGACTCGGTGAACTCGCAAGAGTGAGAGTCCCCTCATCCACCCCCCGCCCTGCGGCTGGTGGCCAGGGTGACCTGAGGGTGGCGGTCTGGAACAAGGCGCCGACTATGTGTCCGCGACCCCAGCCCCCTCTTCAATGACGGTGCCCGCTAGTGAACTGCCGATTCCCGCGGGTCTACCCTCTGGTGGCCCGCGTGTTTCGGTTGAAGCTACAGAGGATTATGTCATGTCTGTTGCTGCATCACAAGGTGGGTTTGATTCTTCTGGAAGTGAGGGCTCGTCACAGCTGCCACCTTCCGGTGTGCATACGGCTGTGCTCGAGTCTGATCCGGAGATGACGGCCATGCTTTCCCGGGCAGCCGCGAGCATCGGTCTTGAGTGGAGGCCTCCACCCTGTCCTGAGCGCTCGCGGCTGGACGATTGGTTTTTGGGTAAGGCCGCCGACCCTCGTCCTCGGCAAACCCCAATACCTTTCTTCCCGGATGTGCATGATGAGATCTCGAAGTCCTGGAAGACCCCGTTGTCTTCCCGTGACCGCTCGTTGGTCTCATCCGCCTTTCCTCCCCTCGATGATGCAGCCGCCCGTGGGTACACTGGGCTCCCCCCGGTTGAACGCTCTGTTGCCATGCAACTATGTCCTCAGAGTGCTTCTTCTCGTGGCGAGCCTAAGCACCCATCCAAAGCCTGTAGATTTTCGTCGACCTTGGTGGCGAAGTCTTACAGAGCGGCGGGACAGGCGGCTGCGTCACTGCATGCTATGGCCACTCTGCAGGTCTACCAGGCCCAGATGCTCAGAGACATGCACGAGGGTAGGACAGACCCAGGGCTCTTCAATGAGCTGCGCGCCGCGACCGACCTTGCTCTCCGGGCGACGAAGGTTACCGCGCGCTCCCTGGGTCTGGTGATGTCCACAGCCGTGGTCCAGGAGAGACATCTCTGGCTGAACCTGGCTGACATGCGGGACGCGGAGCGGACCCGTCTGCTTAACGCCCCCTTGTCCCAGGCCGGCCTCTTCGGCGGTGCGGTTGAAGACTTTGCCCAACAGTTTTCAACCGCCCAGAAACAGACCAAGGCCATAAAACACATTCTGCCCCGCCGGCCAGCTGCTGCCTCCACCCAGCCGGCCGGGCAGACGCCTCGTCCTGTTTCCCGCCGAGGGCGCCCTCCTGCGGCTCCCGCCCCTCCCGCCCGGCCCACGCAGCAGCCTCCACCCCGGGCCGGTCGCGGAGGAAGCCGTAAGAAGGCGCCACAAGCCTCTCCCGCCCCGCCCCCCGCTAAACGCCGGGCCAAGCGGCGCTCCTGAGACGGGCTGCTCAGGGAAGATGGTCGTTTTTCAGGAGATGGTAGCAGGACCACTCCTTCCCCCGGTGGAGGGCCGGGGGAGAATCTTTTGTTCTCCGCTCCCCGCTGCTCACCCACGGGTGGGCAGCACCCTAAAGTGGTTAAAGACAGAAACGACCCTCTCTTCCCTGAGCTCACAGAGTTCTCGGGCGACACAGAGCGCCGCCCACAAGCCGTGCTCTCCTCGCCCCCCTCTGTCCCAGAGGCGGTTGACAAGGCGTGCCGTCCACGGACCGCTTCGCCCCTGTCCCCCTCTGTCGCCAGACCCCTGGCAGAGCAGGCCCCCGCGGGACGACCAGCCTGGTCCTCCCCTGGCCCCCTCTGTCAGGGCGCGGTTGCTAACTGTGCCCCCACACCGGGCCGCTATGCCGTCCACATCTGGGCCAGTTACTCCGCTTCGCTGCCCCTCCGGGGGGACGCCTGTCGTCCGCTTGATCCCGCTGGTTCAGTTCCTGGGAGCCTGGTTAGAGCTTCCCCGTCTGTCCCGCTGGATCGCGCGCACCATCAGGCTCGGCTATGCGATTCAGTTCGCACGGTCTCCTCCCCACTTCAGGGGAGTCCGCTCCACTTTGGTCGGTGGCAATGCCCCTATCATGAGAGCAGAGATTGCCACCCTGCTGGCGAAGGGTGCAATCGAGACTGTCCCTCCAGCCGAGATGAGGTCCGGGTTCTACAGCCCCTACTTCATTGTCCCCAAGAAAACCGGTGGGTTACGGCCAATCCTGGACTTGCGCGTGCTGAACCGCTCCCTTCACAGGCTGCCGTTCAAGATGCTCACCGCCAAACGCGTTCTCGAATGCGTGCGGCCCCAGAATTGGTTTGCAGTGACCGACCTGAAGGACGCCTACTTTCATGTCTCCATTCTTCCTCGACACAGACCGTTCCTACGGTTTGCTTTCGAGGGGCAGGCATACCAGTACGCGGTTCTCCCTTTCGGGCTAGCCCTGTCTCCTCGCACCTTCACGAAGGTCGTCGAGGCTGCCCTTGTTCCCCGGGGTTCGCATCCTGAGTTATATCGACGACTGGCTGATCCTAGCTCACTCTCGAGATCAGGTTTGCGAACACAGGGACCTAGTGCTCCGGCACCTAGCTCGTCTGGGCCTTCGGGTCAACTGGGAGAAGAGCAAACTTTGCCCCGTGCAGAGGATCTCTTTTCTCGGTATGGACATTGACTCGGTCGCCATGTCCGCGCAGCTTACGAGCGAGCGCGCCCAGTCACTGCTGACTTGCCTGAGACATCTCAGGAGCAAGAATGCGGTTCCACTGAAACATTTTCAGAGGCTCCTGGGGCATATGGCATCTGCAGCCGCGGTCACGCCGCTCGGATTGCTTCATATGAGACCGCTTCAGCTTTGGCTTCGCGACCGAGTCCCGAGGTGGGCATGGCATCAAGGCACGCTCCGGGTACCAGTTACTCCGACCTGCCGTCAGTTCCTCACCCCGTGGTCGAACCTCAGTTTTCTCAGGGCGGGTGTCCCCCTGGAACGAGCTTCCCGGCATGTTGTGGTCTCCACGGATGCCTCCACCACGGGCTGGGGCGCCATGTGCAATAGACATGCTGCTGCGGGCTCCTGGACAGGACCCCAGCGGCTATGGCATGTCAATTGCCTCGAGTTGTTGGCAGTACGCCTTGCCCTGCACCGCTTCCGGGCATTGCTCAGGGGTCAACACGTACTAGTCCGCTCAGACAATACCGCTACTGTAGCGTACATCAACCATCAAGGTGGTCTACAGTCCCGCCGTATGTCACAACTCGCCCGCCACCTCCTTCTATGGAGTCAGAAGCATCTGAGGTCGCTTCGAGCCATTTTCATTCCCGGAGCCCTGAACTGTGCAGCCGACGAGCTCTCACGGCTTCAGCCCCTCCCTGGAGAATGGCGACTCCATCCCCAGTCAGTTCAGCTGATTTGGGACCAGTTCGGGGACGCACAGATAGATCTGTTTGCCTCTCACGACTCGACCCATTGCGCCCTGTATTTTTCCCTGACCGAGGGCACGCTCGGCACGGATGCACTGGCGCACATCTGGCCGCCGGGCCGCAAATATGCGTTTCCCCCAGTGAGCCTTCTTGCGCAGACCTTGCGCAAGGTCAGGGAGGACGAGGAGCAGGTCATTTTGGTCGCGCCGTATTGGCCCGGCCGGACCTGGTTCCCCGAACTTGCACTCCTCGCGACAGCACCTCCCTGGCCCATTCCTCTGAGGAAGGACCTTCTTTCTCAGGGACGGGGCACCCTGTGGCACCCTCGCCCCGATCTCTGGAGCCTCCACGTGTGGCTCCTGGACGGCTCGAGGTAGGTTTGAGTACCCTTCCACCAGCGGTGGCGGCTACCATCACTTCCGCTAGAGCGTCGTCCACGAGACACGTCTATGCGTTGAAGTGGAACCTCTTCGTCGACTGGTGCTCTTCTCACCGAGAAGACCTCCGGAGTTGCTCGATCAGCGTTGTGCTTTCCTTCCTTCAGCAAGGGTTGGAGCGAAGGCTGTCTCCCTCCACCCTTAAGGTCTATGTTGCCGCCATTGCCGCACACCATGACCTAGTCGAAGGTAAGTCGGTAGGGAAGCACGACCTGGTCATCAGGTTCCTGAGAGGAGCAAGGAGACTAAATCCTCCTCGCCCTCCTCTCGTTCCCTCTTGGGACCTCTCAGTGGTTCTAACTGCCCTGAAGAGTGCTCCCTTTGAGCCCCTGCAGTCAGTCGAGCTTAAGTTCCTGTCAATGAAGACAGCGCTCCTAGTTGTACTGGCGTGCCTGGAATTCGGACCGGCTTTCTCTCACGTGATCCTGAGACCCCGGCCCGGATATGTGCCCAAGGTTCCTACCACTCCCTTTCGGGACCAGGTGGTGAACCTGCAAGCGCTGCCCCCGGAGGAGGCAGACCCAGCCTTGGCACTGCTCTGTCCAGTACGCGCTCTTCGCGCCTATGTAGACAGGACGCGGTGTTTCAGGACCTCAGACCAGCTCTTTGTCTGTTATGGTGGGAAGCTGAAGGGAAAGGCTCTCTCCAAGCAAAGGTTGTCTCACTGGATAGTGGACGCCATTGCCTTGGCTTACCAGCAGCAAGGTCGACCGTGCCCCCTTGGTGTGACGGCCCACTCCACCCGGAGTGTGGCATCCTCTTGGGCCCTAGGGCATGGCGCCTCGCTAACAGACATCTGCAGAGCTGCAGGCTGGGCGACACCTAACACATTCGCCAGATTCTATAATCTCCGAGTGGAGTCAGTGTCCTCTCATGTACTCGCTTCAACTAGCTAATACCGGACCCGCTCAGGTGTCTTCGCTTGCTCGCCATTCCACTCCACGGACTGGATACGTGCAATATTCTCCTCAGGTGAGCTTCCCCGAAAGCCCTGAGTTCCTCCAGCACTCCTGACGTCGGTGCCAGTGTCTCTTGCCTGCGCGTCGGCTAGGTGCCTCCCGTGTGCATGGTCCCTCCCCTGAGCGACCCCCACATGTGTATTTCCACTGTAAGCCTCTCTGAGCATGTGTCTTTCCCTTGGCAAGCCACCTTGCCACCCCTGGGGTTGAAATATTCCACCTGCGGCTGGACACCCCAGTGTTCTCCATATGTTTCCTTCGGGTCATATGTGTATTCTCTAAGTCCCCCCCCCCTCTGGGTTGGCATTAATTGCATACTTCCCCTAGCTTGGGATATGCTTCCCAGTGTACCTTGGTATTCCTGTGTTAAATGGAGTCCTTCGTCCAGTCTATGACAGGGATCTCGATTTACGCAGGGCACTGGAAGACAGCTGAGAAGGTGGCGTGATTAGACTGGTAACCCCATTCGTCGTCATCCGACGTAACTCGGAGTGACAACGAAAGGGAACGTCTCGGTTACGTATGTAACCCTCGTTCCCTGAGTAGGGAACGGAGACGTTACGTCTGCCTGCCACTTTCCGCTGTACCGCGGGGATCGCCTGAGCTCAGTCTTGGCTCCTCAGCGAAGAAACATAAACTGCTGTTGCGGACTTCCTCCTTTTATACCCACGAGGTGGGGCGGAGTTACGTCATGCAAATTCCGCAGACCCATGGCATTTCTTTGCCATAGGCTCGTTTTCTAAGCGAAACCCCATTCGTCGTCATCCAACGTAACGTCTCCGTTCCCTACTCAGGGAACGAGGGTTACATACGTAATCGAGACGTTTTTATTAGGCCAAAGTATATACACATTTAATAAAAAATAATAAAAATGACAAAAACACAACAAAGTTACTAAAACTTTAACTAAAATTAAAATAAAAACAGAAAATATCTAAATAAAATCTATTTTAAAAAAATTCACAAAAACTATAATAGTAGTCAATATCAATGATAAAAATCAAAACCATAAAAAGTTTTAATTACTTGAAATAAAAACCCCTCCTTGAACTGCCACTTTACCATGGTGGAGGGGTTTGAGTACCCGAACGATCCTAGGAGCTATGTTGTCCAGGGCTATATGCCCTGGTAGGGTCTTCCAAGGCAAACAGGTCTTAGGTGACGGGTCAGACTAAGAGGGGTTCATAAACCCTTTATGCTAGAAATAAAAACAAGGACCGTGACGTCGCCCAGCATGGCGCAGCCTGAGCCTTACCCTGGAGCCAGGCCTGGGGTTGGGGCTCTTATGCGAGCACATGGTGGCCGGGCCTCCACCCATGGGGCCCGGCCGGGCTCAGCCCGAAGGAGCGACGCGGGGCCGCCTCACCACCTGCAGGAGGGACCGTAAGGGGCCGGTGCAAAGTGGATCGGGCGGCAGTCGAAGGTGGGGGGCTCGACGACCCGATCCCTGGACATGGAAACTAGCTTTAGGGACGTGGAATGTCACCTCGCTGGCGGGGAAGGAGCCTGAGATTGTGCGTGAGGTTGAGAGGTAGTCGGGATCACCTCCACGCACGGCTTGGGCTCTGGAACCACGCTCCTCGAGAGAGGATGGACTCTTTACCACTCTGGAGTTGCCCATGGTGAGAGGCGGCGGGCTGGTGTGGGTCTGCTTATAGCCCCCCAGCTCAGCCGCCATGTGTTGGAGTTCACCCCGGTGAACGAGAGGGTCGCTTCGCTGCGCCTTCGGGTTGGGGGTCTCTCACTGTCGTTTGTGCCTACGGGCCGAACGGCAGTGCAGAGTACCCGGCCCTCTTGGAGTCTCTGGGAGGGGTGCTGGAAAGTGCTCTGACTGGGGACTCCATCATTCCACTGGGGGACATCAACGCCAACGTGGGCAGCGACAGTAACACCTGGAGGGGCATGATTGGGAGGAACGGCTTCCCTGATCTGAACCCGAAGGGTGTTGCGTTATTAGACTTCTGTGCTAGTTACAGCTTGTCCATAACGAACACCATGTTCAAGCATAAGGGTGTCCATCAGTGCACGTGGCACCAGGACACCCTTGGCCGGAGGTCGATGATCGAGTTTGTGGTTTTTTCATCTGACCTCCAGCCGTATGTCTTGGACACTCGGGTGAAGAGCGGGGCTGAGCTGTCAACTGATCCCCACCTGGTGGTGAGTTGGATCCGATGATGGGGGAGGAAGTTGGACTGACTCGGCAGACCCAAACGTACTGTGAGTGTCTGTTGGGAACGTTTGGCCGAGTCCCCTGTCAGAGAGATATTCAACTTCCAGCTCAGGCGGAGCTTCGACCGGATCCCAAGGGAGTCTGGAGATATTGAGTCTGAGTGGACCATGTTCTCCACCTCCATTGTCGATGCGGCCGCTCTGAGCTATGGCCATAAGGTCTCCGGTGCCTGTCGAGGCAGCAATCCCTGAACCCGGTGGTGGACACCGGAAGTAAGGGATGTCGTGAAGCTGAAGAAGGAGTCCTGTCGGGCCTGGCTGGGTTGTGGGACTCCTAAGGACTTTCCGGTCCCTGTACGACCGGAGCAGGAGCTTGGTTCGCATTGCCGTCAGTAAGTCAGACTTGTTCCCGGTGCATGTTGGACTTCGGCAGGGCTGCCCTTTGTCACTGCTTCGCTTCATGGATGGACATATTAAAAAACCTTAAACTTATTTTATTTCAGACAGTTGCCAACATTTAATTTGTTTTATAGTTTATGTTGAAGTACTAAAATAATAAAAAAAAACATGTTTATATATTATAAGATTTACACACATTTATAAAATATTTTATAAAATAAAATAACAAAAACAACAAAATGACTAAAAGGTTGAATAAAACTAAAATAAAAGCAGAAAATATCTAAATTAAATCTAATTCAAAATATTGACAAAAACTATAATAGTACTAGTCTATATCAATGATTAAAACTAAAATAAAATTAACTTGAAATAAAATAAACATTAACTAAAATAATATAAAAAATATGTAAAAAAAAAAAAAAAACATGTGTATATATATTTTCCTATATAAAATTTATGAAACAAAATGACTACAATTAAAATGAAAACTAAATTCTAATTCCATAACATCTAAGAATATAAAGACACTAAAATACCACTGTTATGAAGAAGTTGCAGCTGAAGAATATCTGAGCTGTGGTTATTTGGGGTTCCTGAGCTTGTCTTTACAGTTTATCTGTAGCTGAGTGTGGTTTTATGTAATGAAGTGTGTTCTGTAGCCCACAAATATTCCCAAAAGGCTCTTCCTAACACCAGTCCAGGCCTTTAAATCCAGATCCAGCATGTAAACACCCCTGGACTGCCATAACCTCAGGGCTTCCCTGTTCTCTGCTTCCAACAGCACGTTAACTCAAATCGCTAGTAATACACCTTCTCAGGCCACATATTGTCAACGCTTATTGCCTATCGCAGTGGAAAAAACTCGATTGAGGAATGAGGGAAGTAGTCTCACATGGAAAAGGCAAGAGTCGCTGCCAAATGCCAGATCTCTTGAAATCCAAGACTCAATGCTGGCTGTAAAGGCTGAATCCAAGTTTCCACGCTGAGAGAGTTTGTAATGTAGAGAGGGAGTGACAGAAGCTCGGCATTCAAGCGGATGAGGAAACTACTTTTCTTTAATGACTTATTTTCGTGACGATGAGTGAAATGGCACACTTTATAAATATTTAGTGTCACGAGTCAATAAGATGAGAGCAGAATGGAGTTTAATAAGTTGTGGGCGTCAGGAGTTTTACACAATAGTTTGACCCTTAAGCTCTTCATCAAGATTTTGTCCAGTTTGTTTTGCCAAATATGAATGCTTGTGTGAGAGATTGTTGATAGTGGATTTTGGTAAGCTTATGATTAATGCTGTATTTTTTTACTTGTGTCTGTGCACTAATGTGACCTGTTCTTCTGGAGATTCAATTTTAGATTCAGAGGCCATAATTGTGGCACAAACCAAATGACAATATCAAAGTTAAGCTGCACATGTTATTAAAAGATTTTAAATAATTCATACGCAGAATAAAGGGGCGGGGCCTGGTTGAGTTAGTTAGTAGTGTGTTAAACTGGTGGTTATGGTAAGGGACAGGACATTTCCCAAACACACTCAAAGAGCTCGACCAATCACAACACACTGCTCCAGCTGACCAATCAGAGCACAGTGTGCTTCTCAGAAGGGGGGCTTCCTAGAGACAGGAACTAAACAGAGCGTTACTGACAGACTGGGAAGAGAGGAGCTGCAACAATGGAGAATATGAGGAAAATAATGTGTTTATTGACCATTCAAGCATGAAAACCTGTTCTAGCAGAGCCCAAAATCAAGACTTTGTAAAAGGGCATAATAGGTCTCTCTTAATACCAGTCATGGGCCTTTAAATAAAGAGCAGGAGTACGTGAATATTGTACACTTCAGTGCCCTATTACTTTTTCAATCAAGCATTGCTTTGTTTGTTATGATAATTTTTTGATAGGTCAGATAAACTATCATCTAGCATGAGGTAAGCCTAGCATGACCAAGTAATATCTCTCTCTTAAAGTTAGGAATGGACTGATAGTAAAATTATATGAAACTCTTGCTAAGGGAATATATAATGAATGAGGAAAAAAAAATTATAGTTATGTAAATGATAGAACAGATAATTATTCATGCTATGGCCAATAACAGATAAACGGACGAAGATAAAATTACATGCTGTTGTGCATATCTAAATATAGAAGACTAAAAACTAAAATTTAACACATAAATAAATAAATGCAAAGATTATGCCTTAATATATTTTACGTTTATTTAATGTTAAGTTTATTTAATGTTAAAAACTGCACAAAAAAAAGAGTTTTAAACTATGTTTAGATGTCTTTGATTTTAGCAACAGAGTTGAAATGCAAATTAATAGAAAATAAATAACTCATAATAGTAAGTTTGAATCCTGAAGTTGACGTTTAACATTTGATGAAGGTCTAGCACTGAAACTGTCATCAGCTGGAGTGCCCTTGAGAGCCACCAGAGGGCTCCACATCAGACTATAGCCATTCCCTCACAAACTACATCTCCCATAACTCACTGCCCGGACTCATCATCCATTACCACATTCACCTGTGTCTCATTATCTTGTCAGTCTCAGCCTATTTAAACCATGTGCACTCATTCATTCCCTGCAAAGTCTTGTATGTTGTCTCACTGCATTTCTGAGCGTGTTTGTTTCCTGTTTGTCCCGTGTCTCGTGTCCCCTGTCCCCTGGATTCTCTGCCTGTTCCCTCGGATTTCTCTCTTTGCCTCAGCCCTGGGGCCTCATTTATAACCGTTGCGTACGCACAAAACAGGCCCTGAAAGAAGCGTACGCTACTTCCGACGCATAAGTTGTGATTTATAAAAACAAACTTGACGGGAAAATTTGCGCACCTGAACGCAAACTCTGACCCATGCGTACGAACGTTTTGGAGATGGAGCAGTTTGGCGACACCGATGGTGAACTGGAGTTAAATGCCTTTTTGGTCACTTTTAGACATAAAATCTAAAGACAATTATACATATACAGAAAGATAATACAAACATAATTTCACTCACCCAGCCTGAAGCAAACATCCATTCCTTCTTAAATGTCCGCGCCAGCGAGCGCGTTGGACCGTTTAGTGAAACTGACTCAGCCTATCTAAAACCGTAAATCTTCATTATAAGTCCTAATCATAAATACAGTGCATGTTCACAATAACAGTTTAAATAAATAAAAGAATGATTCAAACTATGTTTTACTTCTGATATAAACATTTAGATTAAATATGCCATTCTCATTAATGGTGTTAAACACTTAAACTACATGAAATCATTACTGAGAAGTTACAACATTTGTATATTCAATAAATATAAATATTTGTTGTGGATGCAATGCTTTTGAACACTTTTCCTCTTGCATGCTATGTTTTAATGTTTTAACTACAGAGATTAATTGCTTATCATGATAATATTAGATTGTCTGAGAAAATAATTTTGGGCAAATAATGCACAACAAGGTCTATCTTTTTCCATTAAAAATATAAATCAATTAAAAATACTATTTGGCCAGTGGAAAAGACTGTGAAAAACTTTATCTGAAATGTATTTTACACTATTTGATTTATTTATTCAAAAACAAGGCAAGGATAGGCTATTAAATATTTTTTTTATTAATGACATCCGTATTTCATATTTTCGTAATGTCTGGTACCGTTAAACATATATCACGTGGATGAATAATCATATGCAAATTATATGCAGATGAGGATATGCATAGTAAAACTAGGCGTTGTAAGCTCCACATATGGTTGTTTCGGGGAGGAGACGCATGTGCGCACAATCTTCCGCTAACTGGGATTTATAAAGTGAATTCTGCGCAGATTCCGACGTGCGCACGGTTTTATAAGTCTGAATATTTCTTTGCGTACGACATTTTTGGCTTTCGGGCGCACGTACACTTTTAGTAAGGATCCTACTCAGAGTTTTATAAATGAGGCCCCTGATCTGTTATTATTTGGTTTGTTTGTTTGTTTGTTTGTTTGTTTGTTTGTTTGTGTATGACCCTTGCCTGTTATCTGGATTACGTCGTTGGATTACCCTGTTCAATAAATACTGCATTTGGATCCTCAACCTTTGTGTCTCAGAGCAGTTCGTGACAAGCACCTTCTTTCACTTAATATTTGTTTAATTTTGAGGCCTGTTTTGTGCCCTATTTATTGTACAGAAAGTTGTTTTTAGAGTAACTTACCCAACACTGCTGCTTTTGTACATGGCACTAAGTCATTGGTTTTAATGGGAATGCACCAGGACACATTTTAGTAAAGAACAGATGACAGAGCAAAACCTGCCTGAACAAAGTAATAATACATAAAGGTTTATTATATTGTGTGTGTCTGTTTCTGATCTAGTACCACATGATGACATCATTTACAACAATAAGGTTACAAATTCAACTTAATTTCCCAAACAACATGAGAAACAAGACTGGTTGCTAAAGTAAAGCATGTTTTACTGCCTCATTAAAGGGGCATTCGGCAACTATTTCAACTTAATAAAACCGTTTAAAAATCATTTGGATGGTTTAATAACCTGTTCTGGTGAGAATGGTGACTTTCCCCCCAGCGTTCCCAGGCGGAAAACCAACCTTGCAACATGGGGACTAACGTCCCGGTAAGTTGGAAATAGGAAGTCTCGTGAGAAGCGAGAACGAGCGAGAAACACAAACTGCTTTACGGCAATTCGACATAAACACACATGCCGCCCTCAATGTGTATGATGTATTACCCACCTCAGTAGACAAACTCCACACGATAAAGTTGTCCGGCTCCGATAATAACAAATGCACATGAGCAGCGGTAGAAAGGGGGAG
>JAPDVR010000005.1:54300503-54308003 GCA_026230005.1 Gila orcuttii | reverse complement strand
TCTGTTTCTCTGTTTCTCTCTGTCTCTCTCTGTTTATTTTTCTCTTTTCTCTGTGTGTGTTACAGCGAGGTCCAAAAGTCTGAGATCTCATTGAAAATCTGGGGTGCAAAATCTAATTTAAATTGTTCATAAAACTATTCAAGATTGTCCACTAGTTCGAGGTCACTAATCAAATATGAAAATCAGTCATATTTTATTTTATTTTCAAATTCACAAAGGTTCATTACATAAGAAAAATAAGCATTTTTCATGTGGAGTTTGCTTTGGACATTTTTCAATGTTCAATGTCATTTTCTGATTTATACCATAGTACTGATCACATGTTGATATACCATATTTAAAAGTAAAAAAAAATAAAATACTTTGGTATTACCGAAAACATTTTCATGCTAGTGTCCAAATATCCGTGCAAATGTGCAAATATTCCATGGTATTTTCATGGTATTCTCTTGATATTTTGCAAGGAGTGATCTTTCAAATCTAAATTCATTAACAATGACAACAACAACAACAAATCGTGGCAATGCTATGGTATTTTTAAGTACTTTGGAGTGCAATGTAAATACCATGACATAATTATTCATTGACATGTCATATACAAAAATAATATGTTATTATGCTGGTTCATCAGCAAGACCGGAACCAAACCACTTCTAACCATCATAAACCAGCCTTGGATTTTCTAGTGCATTCTGAGCGCAAGGCAAGACAAACTTATGTGGTGAATCCCAGCTCGTATTCTGAGCCACTGTACCATGGTACGTTTATGGAAGGCTTGTACACTCCTCTTGACTTCAGTTTCCACCCGGGACCTGTTTCCTATTCGACTCTTGCTCTGTGTCCAAGAGAAAATCAGCTCCAACAATCCAGTAACATTGTGACCTATTTATACAAGCACTGCCTGAGATCTCCATCAAGAGAAACTCATTATGAACTTATCACACAGCAAAGCTTCCTCTGATAAATGTTATACATTTGTGTTTTAGTCTGGTAAACACACTTCTTACACAAAACCTGGAGATGATTTATACGCATTCTCCAGCGTCCAGCTCAAGCTGTTTGGCGATAAACGGGCATAAACACGCATGCCGTGTTTGTGGCATCGAAGGAATGGCGTTGGCTTCAAGTTCTGAGAAATACGCAACTCATTTATCAGTCTTAGAAACCTCCGCCCATGCTGTCAAAGCCTCTTTTTAGTTGAGCGAATGGATTGTGGAGGTTATGTCTTTTTCAGTGACTTTACGGTCAGTCTGGCACAGGCACCAGGCCAGAGCGCTGGTTGTTATTTTGCTCTTTGAGTCATTTGACAGCTGAATTATGACAGCGAGAATGATTCGAATCGTTCTCAGTAGTGATTGTAAACGCATAGTGAAAGTTTGACCGCTGTGGGGGAGCTGAAAAAAAAAATGATTCAGAGCTCTTTATATAACTATTTATATAAATATGCATTCATCTCAGTGGATTAGATTCTGATTAGACACATTTGTCTCCACTATTCTGTTGCTCCTAGTCACTTTCTGTAGATCCATGTGGGATTGTTAGTCGTGTTTCTTCTGGATTTTGCTTCCTTTGTCCTGGAAGCATTTCATATTCACCTAATTGATGTCATGTGTTAGAGATTTCAGAGCTCAAGACTGTGACTAATATGGTCACACACACACACACGCACGCACACACACACACACAATAATTGAAAATCCCAACATAGGCTCATTGGAAAAACATACATATACCTAAATTTTTCTCTAAAACAACTCTAAAAACACTTTACATTCAGTGTAGCTGAAATGAACACTTGAGGCAGTAAAACACCAACTACTTTAATTAAAATTATGATTACATGGACAGATTAACCATTTATGTCCTTGCACAATACTATGTTATGACCTCAATATACTTTAACCATAGTGCATGATTTGTAAACACATACATTTTGATGTTTTCAGCACATAACCAGCTCATATGTGTGTCTTTTCTGATGTAGTTAAGTTGCTATATCTAAAGAGAGCTTTTGTCTCCCAAAAGAAAGAAGTGATTCTGAACTGCTTGAAACGAGTCATCGGTAATTCCAGTCTCACTTCCTGTTACAGTGTAACAATGTAACAAATTTGCATAATGCCAGCCTGTGGTCTTGATTGGCTGAACAGCATCTCTTAGCTCCGCCCTCAAACACTGTAGTTTATCTGAGACTGGAAGAGTTTGGTTCGTGTTGTTCGTGTCGAGAAGACGCTGTTTTCTGCTGACAAAGCAAATCCACTTTGATGAGATTGATACGGTAAAACCCACGCCATCGTTACTGTTCATATCACTGTGTGTCAAGAGCTGAGATTCAGATATGATAATGAGCGTTTGGTTTCTGACCAATCGCAGTAGACTGGGCCATTTGACCAATCAGAGCAGAGCAACTCTCAGAGAGGCGGGGTTTAGAGAGACTGAATCCTTGATCGAACAGTTTCATGACTCTGTGAGAAAAGAGGTGTAGGGAACCTTTAAAATACCATAATATAGGCACTTACATCTTGGAAAAAAACTAGTCATAGTCTATATATTAAAATATACCTCCATCGCAATACAAGTGAGAAGCTCAATGAACTGAAGCACTTCTGAACAACTCTCAACCGTAAATTAGTAACTAAGAAGTCATCTGGCTCTTAAATATTTCTTTTTTATTTTTAGTCTGGATGCTGGGTTTTAGAAGGAAGATGAGTTAATGTATGGATGAATACAGATGCACTCAGCATCTGTGAGTGATCTGAGGCACGTGTCTGTAGGGCTGGTTGTAAGTCTCCTCCAATAGCAGGCTGTGGGTTTTGGATGAACAGAGAGGCGAACACGTGGTGCCAAATAAAAGCATGCAATCCTTCATCCGCTTTAGCTGAAATCAGTGGAGAAAGGGTGAAACGGAGGAAAAATCAAGCAGAAATTTCTTCTCACTCCGCACATATATGTGTGCCATATCTCTGAGGGTTCATTATTTTACCTGCAGTGGACCTCAGGCCCTGAAACATCTGGACGATGGCAGAGAGCCAGAGACTATCAGGGGCGTTCACAACATGTGTGTGTACATGTGTGTTATCGTGCATTCACTGTACATATGTGTGGATGTTTCATGAAAGATTCAGCTTTCGGTTCATGTGTCGTCCTAGTTGTCACGATATGGAAAAATTCTTCCATGCAATCAGGCTTTGACATTAGGTGAAGTATATGCATGTGTGTTAATGGATTACAGAGAGATTCGTAATTCTGTACAGCAAGCTTTTGAACCCTGGTGTATAGCTTTATATGCTTTTGTCATGCCTTTTGCAGGACTCCACAAAGGCATGTAATCACTAAACCAGGTTTCAAAAAAAAAAAAAAAGTGTGTGTTTGTGTGTGTGTGTGTGTGTGTGTGTGGGGGGGGTGGATTGCTATCGGGTCTTTGGAAAATGTATGATATTTAATATTTTTGTACTGCCTTTAATTTATGCTGTTTTTCAGATCATTATTACATTAGTTTTTACTATGATGCATAGTAATAATATGATAATAATAATAATAATAATAGATTTTTTTAAAGAAATTAATACTTTTATAAACACATTTAGAAAAAAATGCAGTTCTTTTGAAATTTCTATTCATCAAAGAATCCTGAAAAAATGTTTCACTGTTTTGCACAAAAATATGAAGCAGTGCATCTGTTTTTAACATTGATATATATACTAATAATATAATAATAATATATACA
This sequence comes from Gila orcuttii, assembly GCA_026230005.1. Taxonomy (NCBI): domain Eukaryota; kingdom Metazoa; phylum Chordata; class Actinopteri; order Cypriniformes; family Leuciscidae; genus Gila; species Gila orcuttii. The sequence goes on along the minus strand of JAPDVR010000005.1, from coordinate 54,304,279 downwards.
TATATATACCTAAGAGAAACAATTGAGACATTTTCAATTTAATACACTTTTATTTGTGCAGCGCTTTTCCATAGAATTATTTTCAATAAATAGTAGCTTTCCAAAACTGCTAAAATCTGTAAAATAATTGTTAAACATTAGTTTAAAGCCCCCCCCCCCCCCTATTCTGACTAAACCCAACTGTGATACTTTTATTCCCATATATTTATATTTTTATATTTTTATTATTTATTCTTATAATTTGTAGTATTATGTTTCTTGTTGTATTTGTATTTGTATATGTCCACTGGAAGCCTCAGCACCAAAACAAATTCCTTGTGTGTGCAAGCACACTTGGCAATAAAGCTCTTTCTGATTCTGATTCTGATTCTGATTCTGATTAAACTCATCTTTGATCACCAAAATGACTTATTTAAACATTTAAAAACATTTCTTCATGCCTTAAAATAGCTTGAATGTAACTCGACACTCTTGCCTCATTTAGTATACGCAGTTCTATGAATATGCAAATGAGCCCCGCCTCCACTCACTCACTCACTCACTCAGAGATCCACTCGTTGACGATCACACGTTGATCTGATTGGTTACAAGGTAGTTTGTGACGTCAGAAACACCAGCGATTTCAAACCGTGTTTTTGAGACTGTCTTTGCAAAGAAAATACTCATCAATGGTGTGAATTTACACATGGTTTGTTTTAAAGCATATTAACAGCCCACACAGATTATAAACAACATTAAAATTTTGTTTTTAACCACAGCGGGACTTTAAGGTAAATATTTTTTAAGGTGAAAATGTCTGTCTTGTTTCTCTTAGGTATATACATTTTCCAGAAAATATGGCTATAATTTGATTCTCCTTTATATAAAAGCCTGTAATTCTGTCAATAACATGTTGTCTTAATAATGTGTATTGTTTGTCTCACACAGTGCAAGAGAGTCTTTATACAATGGCAGTACATATAGCCTCAGTATATATTCTCATTGGTCAATGAATCCCTTCGTCAGCATGTTTCATATGGTGACACACTTTCTGCATGAAATGAATTGATTTGCAGCTTTCTCTAGTCCAGTCCAGAACACAGCATCATGTATCTTTAATTTACCTCAAAATACTTCTGTCTTTGACTCGAGTGTTAATGCAGTCAGCTTTGAAGTTCATGTGTGTATATGTGTTGATACAATCCTCTCTTGAGACTCTTATTCCAAACTCGTTTTTTTATAAAAGCATAAATATGTCTAATTTGAGACTTTCTAGTTTTAAACACACAACCCTTAAACTGATCCACCCATGACTAGCAGGATCTCCTGTCTTCAGTTAAGCTGAAGATTGCAGATTCTCTGAATGAATCTTTGAAGTGCAAATGAGAGCTTGGACTGTCTCCAATGAAAATGGCTTTTTCTTCCATTCATGTCCTGTCAAGAGTTTAATCATCTTGTTGTTTCAGTCAAGCAGTGTATTCCTGGCCTTTCTTCATTTCAAAAGAATTTTATTTACATATTTCCCCCCTCACTGAAAGTGTAGATATTTCTTCCTGTTGTCTGGGTGTAGCCAATATTTATCCAAACCCTCATTATTTTCAAAACAACAGAATATCTGTGGTCCAGAAATGAAGGTGGAAAGCTAGAAAATGAGAAGGTACTGGAGATTTCCAGCTTTAATGTGTGCCAAGTGCCAGTGTGTTGTGTTGAGCTGAAGATCATCCTGGTTTAAAACACACCACAGCTCATTCATCTGCAAACATACACACCTGTGCCCCATCATCTCTAAACAACGGCCAATCTCACAAACCCCTCGCTTTCTCATTTGCATCTATAGTGGTCTGTTACATTCAGTTTAATATGTATTTAATATGTAGCTCATGAGATCATCTCCATAATTATCTTGTGTGTTTGTGCATAAGACACAAATTGAATCTGCTTTTAGATACATTTAAATAAATTTAATAAATGTATTTACTATATATAAATGTAAACTATATATATGTATATATATATAGTTTAAATTTATATTAAATGTGTAAGGCCCGGCTCGATCGGCCCAAAGAAGGTTTTCCGGTCAGCGGGTGAAGGTCTCTGCGCGTTACTGTCTTTCCGTGTGGCAAAGTAATTTGATTAAATGAAATACATTTTCTCATATTTCTTTACTCGTTATTTCATCTTGACAAGGGAAAAGATGTAGATTAGGATTGCTTAGGCGAGACTTGCACAAGAAAGAAATTCAAATGTTAATTTGCTTTGTTCTCTCAGAGAGTTGCGCTATCTTCCAGTTTTCCAGTCTTACAAATGCAATTAGTTGAACTTAAGAGTCCTTTTTGACCCACTTAAGTAGGACTTCAGTACGTCTTTATATGCAATTTCATATTTACTTTTATTGTATTTGAAATATGGCTAAAATATATGGTCAAAATACTTCTTTAAAGCACAATAAAATATTATTAAAGCATAATTTAAAATGCACTTTTAAAGTAAAATGTTAAATTTGACATTATTACAAAGTGCACTTTTTTAATGTGTTCTTAAGTGTGTTATGAAACGTCTAGGTTACTATTGTAACCCCCGTTCCCTGAAGGAGGATTCTTAAGATTACAAGAATTTTGAAGTACAAGTGCATATTCAATATGATAAAGCACACTTCTTTCTCATCACGGTCATGCACAGTATTTCACTTATTAGTTCTTTGATTGTTAGTTAACCTTTATTATCTCCCTTAGGAGAAATCTGTTTAATGAGAAATTTGATTATGCTTAATGTGCGGACAACATGTGACAAATACCACATTCTGTGATGGATTTAATCTGATACAGAGCTGGAAACTAAGAAGTGCTGTTGGACTTAAATGTCTAAACAATTCACTGGTCTAGATCCTCCAAGAAACATCCTTTAAACTGCATATCATTCTGATGTTTTAGAATTTTTGTTTTTTTTACCGGCCTAAAGTAACATAGAGCAACAGCTCATTTATGCCAGAGAGATCGGAGTAGATGCTCAAATGCTCTTCAGCAAAGGATGAAGTGAAGTGTTTTTCCGTAGGGATTCAAACAGTTTGGAAAAAAGTCAATCCATTCCATTTTCTGTGAAGTCCAGTCCAGTGATTGTGTCCATTCCAAAAGCCTTTTGAAGTTCATTAAGCGTTTTACTTTGCTATAATCAATGGCAGACGTTGACATAGTGTCCATAGGGTCCACCTCCCATTTATGATTTGCATACTATTTGCATGTATGTCAATCATGTTTGAATTATCATTTGATGTTTAGCTGTTTTCTAGCAATAATATAATACGACCACAAAAGGGTTTTAAAGTAATGTGCCGTACGTACAGCAGCGAATCAGTGTGTGTGTGTGTGTGTGTGTGTGTGCGTGTGTGTGTGCGTGTGTGTGTGTGTGTGTGTGTGTGTTTGTGTCTAAGAAACAAAAGGTCAATCCCATCTAACTGAATATAATTGGTCGAGTGACCTCAGCATCCCAAAGTCCCTAAACTAAACTGCACAGATTTCTCACATCACACACACATAAACACACTCTTGTCCCCGACAGCTGGGGGAAATGGGTCAGCCAACGACGGCTGATCTCAACTGTCTCCTTTCTGTTTGTGTGTGTTTACTCTAAAGAAATAAAGATAATATATTGTTTGTCATATTCTCAGTACGCTTCATTCCTGCTAAAAGTTCCAAACAGTGTGTTGTTTTTCATGCATTATTTTAGTTAAGAACTAAAGGAAAGTACTTTACGTACTTGTTAAACTTGTTTCATGGCGGCTGCACCACTTCTGTGTCTGG
>JAPDVR010000005.1:54284457-54300403 GCA_026230005.1 Gila orcuttii | reverse complement strand
TCTCTCCTCTCTCTTTTGCATTGAGTTTGCTTTCTCTTGTTTTAGCAGCTCTTCGTCTGCATTCTGTTTGTTTGACAGATGTGTTTGGATCTAGAGATTGTGCTAGATGAAAACTGCAAAAAGATCAGCTCTCTCTCTATTTCTCTTTATTTTTGTTTGTTTTAGGCATGAGCCTAGTCTAAGCTTTCCAGATATATAAATACAGTACAGACATATGATATGGAAGGCATGCTGAGGTCACTAATGAAATAAAAATGTTGCTTTTTATAGAAACTCTCCATTTTAAGAGACTCATAACTAGGTTGTGTTAACAACATCCATTCAAAGACACACTATTTCAATGCTGTCTGTTATGTGCCTTTCATGAAAACATTATTGAGCTGTTGTAGTTTTTAGAACTATAATTGCGTCATTTCTTTCTCATGTTGATGAGTGATGGATGCGTCATTGACTCTCTCTCTCTCTCTCTCTCTCTCTCTCTCTCTCTCTTTCTCTCTCAGTCTTGTGTCCTATGTTGTGTAAGAACGGAGGAGTGTGTGTACAGAAGGATCAATGTCTCTGCCCGCCGAACTTCACCGGGAAGTTCTGCCACATCCCCATCCACACCTCCTCCTCCTCCACCAATCACATTGAGAAACCAGCGGGAAGAGCTGTGGATTCAGCCAATCAGCCGATGACGTCTGAGTACATCTTGCCTCTACAGACGCCTGAGCTGACCAACACCAATGGTGAGAGGCGGTGTGGCCTGGTGCATTGAAGTGTAAATAACATGCAATTAAACGACTGAATTAAATTCCACTGTAAAAAGTGTTCAGTTCTAGCCTGGGAAAACCCAGACGAACTTCCGGCAAATTTAGATTTGCTCTGCAAGTTAGTCTGGCGAAGAGCCCATTCAAGCTCATTTACAATCTTTCCAAATCGAGGCACCAATCACAAACGTTGAGGCGGGCTTTACAAGATGACGATCGATCTGATTGGTTTTAAGGTCTATCCAATTGCTTACAGAGGCATTTGAGTGACGTCCGTTGGTGACGCCCCTTTGAAAATGAGCTGTGAATGAACATTCCCCAGACCCTAACTCAGTTACCACTGAGAAGGGTCTGGTTTTAACCAGGCTAGTTCAGTTCACTTACTTGTTGTAAACCCATTGCCTTAAAATTATCAAGTAAATAAACTTCATGCTTAATCAAAAAAATTAAGTAATGTGGAATTGTCAAGTTCACATAACTTAATTTTTTCAATTAAGCATTAAGTGAACTGAACACTTTTTACAGTAATAGGTAACACTTTATTTTAAGGTGCTTGTAATAAGCAGTAATTAACAGTTAATAAGACACTTATAAGACCTTATAAGATGCATATAAGCATTAACTACTTCATAAAAGGGTTAATTAAAGCACAAGACGAACCCGGAGAGGCAACTGAGCGGCCCCGGAGCGGTCATGACCCAGCTGGACCCCAGGGGATGGAGTCTACACTCACCCTGGCTGTAACTGTCGTGTGGCTTGTCGGCGGCACGATTGAGTAGAGCGGGAAAAGTGAAACAAAGTGTCCTCAGAAGTTATATGAAGTAGTTAATGCTTATATGCATCTTATAAGGTCTTATAAGTGTCTTATTAACTGTTAATTACTGCTTATTACAAGCACCTTAAAATAAAGTGTTACCCAGTAATATATTCTTTTAAAGTATGCTAAAGTGCACTTCTTCTTTAAAACATTTTAAAAGCATTTTTTAAGCTATTTTAACAAGAACACCCTGTTTCATCAAATATTTTACAACATTACCATTTGCACGTTGAACTTTATCTTTATAGACAATGAAATGCATTACCGTCAAGGCTTACCGAATGACAACATAAAATTAGCTTTTCAGATTGTCATGGAGGGTAATATTTGTTCTGGCACTGTAGTTTGTTATGTAACTCATGGCCACATATGGAGCCAGACTGTTGTGATGGTGAAAAATGACTGTGTCACAGACTGGCGACATTTATTTTCTGTTTTCATTGGTCTGCAGCTCTCAGATTGGATGCAATCCATAAATGGCAGCACAGCCTTTTCATATTTAGAGTCCTGTGATGAATTAAAGCAGAAACACATCTGATACATCATGCAGATGTCAGTTACACCTGGAATATCTGAGCATGGCTCTTGAATAGATGATGTGTCACGACATCAAGACTGGTTTTGTGTGGGTTTGTTGTACTGGGAGGCCGAATGACATCAAGGAAATCTCCGACTGCACTGAGTTTCACCCTGAAAGATGCTCATGGCCTTTACTACGACATGATGGCATTTTAATATATATGTTTTGATATTTTGCCTCTTTATTAGACAGAGGTACTGGAGAGTGACAGGAAAAAGAGGAGGGAGTGGGATGAGGACAAAAATGATTCATTGGATTAACTCAATTAAGTTGGGGGCAGGATTTCCATCCAATAAATACATAGAATGTAAATCAGTTAGCCTAACTCATTTGTATCAAATAGATGCAAAAGAATATAAACGAGTGAGGCTAACTTATTTTTATCAAATACTTATTACTAACCAGACTGACTTTATTTCTGAATTTTTTATTGTTTTATTGAGAATTAACAGGGGTTTAACTCTATGTTCTCCATTTGAAGTCACCATAACAGTGATCGGTGTTTCCATTAGTTGGGTTCTTAACTCTTATTATATCTATTGTCTTTTTTGGCTGCTGTGACAGTGTGTTTGTCAAACACATTTGGAGCAGCAAAGAAAGCTAAAGTGAAATGAGCTCAGCTGATGATGGTTACCGGTTGATGGTTTTATAATCATCATGAAACAGACTGATTCACTGAGGTATTTTAATCTAACAATTATGTTGTCACGTTTTTTTCACAACACATACCTTGTGTTACTGCAGCATGAGATCAAGCAATATTATAGCAATAAGTTAGAAGACTTTAACGAACATGAGCACAAAAAAGTCAGTTTATGATGACACACACAGACATCAACAATCCGCTTATGAATCTCAACAATGGTGACAATCAAACGTACTTTGCTGCAATGCATGCTGTGTACCACCATAGTACAAAACTCCCAGCATGCATTGCAACATGAATAAATTAATGCAGCTGAATTGTCCTATAATTTTGTTTGATTCTAAATATTTGCTTTTATTTTTTTGCTGTTGTTTTTGTTGTGAATTAGTAGCTTTTCAGTGATGTTCTGAATTAATCTGTTTATATAAACGGACTTTTTTGTGCTCATGTTCGTTACAGTAAAGTCTTCTAACTTTTTGTTATAATAATGCTTGATCTCATGCTGCAGTAACACAAGGTTTGTTGTTAGTTGCAGATTGATAGGCCGGGACACAGACTGGTAACGAGTTTGTGTTGACTGCAGGCCGCTGGGCTGGTCCACAGACTGGTAACGGGAATGTGCTGACTGCAGACTGCTGGGCTGGGACACAGACTGAGAGCTGGTTTATGCTGACTGCAGGCCACTAGGCTGGCCCACAGACTAGTAACAGGCTTATACTAAATGCGAACCACTAAGGTCTGATCCACAAATTGTAAGCTGGCTTAAACTGGTTGTTAAATGCCAAACTGGTCCACAGCTTGTAAGCTGGCTTGGGCTATTTGTTGGGTGCTAGACTGGACCACAGATTATGAGCTGAGTTGAGCTGGTTGTTGGATACTAGACTGGTCTACCAATTGTGAGCTAGCATGGGCTGGTTGTTAAATGCCAGACTGGTCCACAGACCGTGAACTGACTTGGGCTGGTTGTTGGATGCCAGACTAGTCCACAGCTTGTGAACTGACTTGGGCTGGTTGTTGAATGCCAGACTGGTCCACAGATCGTGAGCTGACTTGGGCTGGTTGTTAGATGCCAGACTGGTCCACAGATTGTGAGCTCGCTTGGGTTGGTTATTGAATGCCAGACTGGCCCACAGATCGTAAGCTGACTTGGGCTGGTTGTTAGATGCCAGACTGGTCCACAGATTATGAGCTGGCTTGAAATGGTTGTCTGATGCTAGACTGGTCCACAGGCTATGAGCTGACTTGGGCTGGTTATTAGATGCTAGACTGGTATACCGATTGTGAGCTGTCATAGGCTGGTTGTTGAATGCCAGACTGGTCCACAGACGGTGAGCTGACTTAGGTTGGTTGTTGAATGCCAGACTGGTCCACAGATTGTAAGCCGACTTGGGCTGGTTGTTGGATGTCGGATTGGTCCACAGATTATGAGCTAACTTATGCTAGTTGTTGGCTGCCAGACTAATCCACAGATTTTGAGCTGGCTTAGCCTGGTTGTTGGATGCCCGACTGGTCCACAGACTGTGAGCTGATTTGGGCCGGTTTTTGAATGCCAAACAGGTCCACAGGTTGTGTGCCGACTTGGGCTGGTTGTTGGATGCCAGGCTGGTCCACAGATTGTAAGCTGATTTGAACTAATTTTTGGATGCCAGACTGGTCCACAGACTGTGAACTGACTTGGGCTGGTTGTTGGATGCCAGACTGGTCTACAGATGATTTTTGGATGCCAGACTGGCCCACAGATTGTGAGCTGGCTTAGGCTGGATGTTGAATGTGGGACTGGTCCACAGACTGTGAGCTAGCTTAGGCTAGTTGTTGAATGCCAGATTGGTCCACAGACTGTGAGCTGGCTTGGGCTGGTTGTTGGATACCAGACTGGTCCACAGATTATGAGCTGGCTTAGGCTGGTTGTTGGGTGCCAGACTGCTCCACAGACTGTGAACCGGCTTAGGTGGGTTGTTGAATGCCAGATTGTAAGCTGACTTAGGCTAGTTGTTGGATGCCAGACTTTTCCACAAACTGTGGGCTGGCAAGGGGATAGTTTTCTTTGCCACAAATAATGTGGTGATGGGCATGTGTGCTTTGCAGACTGGCAACTAGATTGGGCTGACTGCATGCCGCTAAGCTGGGACACAGACAGGTAACGGGATTATGCTGACTGCAGGCGGCTGAACTGGGACCCAGACTGAGAGCTAGCTTGTCTTGAGTGTAGGCCACTGGACTGATCCACGGCCTGGTAACGGACTTGTGCTAACTGCAGACTGCTGGGCAGAGGCACAGACTGGTCGCGAGCTTATGCTAACTGCAGACTGCTAGGCAGGAGCACAGACTGGTTACGGGCTTGCGCTGATCGTACCGCAGATCCCCATATCCCCCAGTAAGGCAGAACACATATCCCTTCCCTCCCACTAAGTGACGTAATTAATCAGCGGGGCCCAGAGAGAATCGAACTCAGCCGATCGAAGTTTGTTAAAAGCAAGCATGGACTCAAGACTGATATGATCCGACAGGAGGTTTCTATACTGGTTAATACTAAGATTATTTTTAGTTTTCCAATTCAAAAGGATAGTTTTCTTTGCAACAGATAGTGTGGTGAGGACCATGTGTGCTTTATCGATCTCCATATTAATATCATTTAAATCCCCTAATATACATAGTTTTGGGCAAATAGGTATATTACACTTAAGCCATATTGATAAGTCCTCACAGACCTTAGTCCAGAATCTTTGGACTGGTGTACAAAGCCACAAGGCATGCATGTAATCGTCTGCAGTATTACTTGTGCACTGCGTGCAAATATTTTATTGATTAAAGCCCATCTTGAACATCCTTTGTCCTGTATAATAAGTTCTATGGAGAATTTTGTATTGTATGAGTTGTAGATTTAAGCTGTCAGTCATATTAAAGTTGTTTAATATTATTTCTGGTAGTGCTGGGCAATGATTAATCGCGATTAATCGCATCCAAAATAAAAGTTTGTGTTTACATAATATATGTGTGTGTACGGTGTATAATTATATTTTATATATAAATGTACACATATGCATGTATATATTTAAGAAACATTTGCATGTATATACTGTATATATATTTAAACATAATTAATATTATATATAAATATTATATTTTATATATAAATAACATATTTTCTTAAATATATACATGCATATGTGTGTATTTATATATATAAAAAATAATTATACACAGTACACACACATATATTATGTAAACACAAACTTTTATTTTGGATGCGATTAATCGCGATTAATCGTTGCCCAGCACTACTGACCAGAACCGATTGGTGGGATTCAGTGATAGATCCGACTCCCATTTTGCAATTGGTAATGAGATTGTATCATCTATTTTGGAAATGACTCTATATATTTTCGATAGTAGCCTTGGAGTACCAAGGCTCCTGAATTCTGTAACACTTGGTGGGAGTTCCAGGTTTGTTTGCTTAAGAGGGAATTTTTTACTTATTACTGATTTGAGTTGTTGATATTCTAGATATCTGTTATTACTTATCCCATACTGTGAAGTGATTGTTTGAAATGGTAAAAAGTTACAGTTATCGATTAAATGCTCTAAATGTTTAATTCCTTTGTTTTTCCATTGGATAAAATGAATCATATTTTTGTTTAGTGTAATATCAGGATTATTCCATATAGGGGTGAGCCTACATGGGATCATTGAAGAGTATGTTTTTTTAAGAAATTCCCACCAGGCTGTCAAACAAATGCTGATGTTAATGCTCTTAAAGCACTTATGAGACTTAATATTTGAGCTAAAATACAGTAAATTAGAGATTTCCAGGTTGTCGCATAGTGCTTGCTCTATATCCATCCATGTTTCATCTAATGCACTAGGTTTGAGCCATTTAGAAATATACTGTAACTTATTTGCTAAAAAATAATGATGGAAGTTAGGTAAGTCTAGTCCACCCCTGTCTTTAATTTTCTGTAGAGTTTTCAAGCTAATTCGAGAAGATTTATTTTTCCAGAGAAATTGAGAAATATGTGATTCTAGTGATCTAAACCACGTATAGGGAGGTTTCGTAGGAACCATAGAAAACAAGTAATTGATTTTAGGCAAGATCATCATTTTTATGGTGGCAACTCTACCCATGAGTAAGATGGGTAAAGATTTCCACCGAGCAAGATCGTCTTCAATGGTCTTCAGTAATTGAGTGTGATTTAACTTAAATAAATCTGACAATCTGGAAGAGATGTTTATGCCAAGATATCTTATATTACCTGATTGTAATGTTATACTAGATGGCCCTTGAAACCTACAGTTAATCGGTAGGACTGTGCTCTTTGACCAGTTAATAGAATAATCAGACAAAGATGAAAACTTATTAATTAATGAGATTGTTTCAGAGAAAGATGTACGTGAGTTTTGAAGGAATAGTAAAACGTCGTCGGCATAGAGGCTTATCTTATGTTCATTTTTTAAGGACCAAACACCTTTAATATACTGATTTTGCCTGATTGCCATTGCTAAAGGTTCTATAGAGATGGCAAAAAGCGATGGGGAAAGAGGGCATCCCTGCCTAGTACCTCTTTGCAGATTGAATCTTGGAGACGTTTGATCATTTGTCCTAACTCTTGCATTAGGAGATTTATATAAGATCTTAATCCAGTTAATAAAGGTTGATCCAAAGCCGAATTTACTTAAAGTAGCTAATAGAAATTTCCAATTAACTCTGTCAAAGGCTTTTTCCGCATCCAGAGATACTATAATTGTTTCTAAATGATTAATGTTGGAATAATCTATTAAATTAATAAATCTACGCATATTTGTAGAAGAATGTCTACCTTTTATAAAACCCGTTTGGTCAGGGTGAATTATAAAAGGAGGTATTTTCTCTAACCTTCCTGCTAAGGTTTTGCAGATTATTTTAAGGTCAACGTTTATCAATGATATGGGGCGATAGCTAGATGGTAATGTGGGATATTTGCCTGTTTTTAACAGTACAATAATATCTGCAAAGTTCATGGTTGATGTTAAGTGGTTTTCTTCTTTAATTTGTGTGACCATTTTGAAAAAAGTTGGTGCCAGAATTGTCCAAAATTCTTTATAAAATTCTATTGGGAAGCCATCTGGTCCGGCAGCTTTACTGCAAGACATATGTTTAAGGGCTTCATGTAGCTCTGCCACTGTAAGGGGAGAATCTAAGGCCATGACTTGTTCTTCATTTAATTTTGAAAGGTTTATGTTGTCCAAGAATTTCTGGATGTCGCTGTCTGATGGATCTAATTGGGATGAATATAAAGTTCTATAGAAGTTTCTAAAAGTCTCATTTATTGCATTGGGCTCATGTATGATATTACCTGCTGAGTCTTTAACTTAATTAATTGTTGATTTTTCTTTGTTAGTTTTTAATTGGTTAGCTAAAAATTTTCCAGATTTATTACTATGTTCGAACTGCTCCAAGCATAACCGTTGTACCATAAACTATGTTTTCTTATTGATTATTTCATTTAATTCAAGTTTAGCTTTCCTTATTTGCTTAAGCGTCTGTTCTTCCGGTGATGTATTGTAGATGTCCTCTAATGATTTAATTCTTAATTCTAATTCTGACATATTTGCATTTTCCTTCTTTTTTTTATATGATGCAAAATAAATTATTTTTCCTCTCATCACTGCCTTCCCTGCTTCCCATAGGATACCTGCTGATATTCCTGGTGTGTCATTGTTTTCTAAATAGTTGGACCATTCTCTTTTGAAATAACTGATAAAATCAGGGTCTTTAAGCAATGCCAAATTGAATCTCCAGTTCCTAGAGGGTAAGGTAATTATTTTATTCCTCAGGTTGAAGGAAACTGGGGCATGGTCACTCACGGTGATGGGGTGAATTTGAATATCAGATAACTCACTCACTAAAGAGTTGCTAACTAGGAAGTAATCTAATCTAGAGTATGAATGATGAACTGAAGAAAAAAGGTGTATTCTTTAAGATTGGGGTGGTACGAACACCAAACATCACATAGACCCAGGTCCTTCATGTATTGTTTAACTGTATTAACAGATTGCCAATTTCTATAGTTACCTGCATTACTAAGCCTGTCAGCTGTGGGGTCCATTACCATGTTGAAGTCCCCTCCAATAATCAATGCACTGTCTGTATGTTCAGACAGTGAGGTGAAGAAAGAATGAAAAAAGGAAGGGTCATCAACATTTGGACCATATAAATTGGCTAAGCACAGTTTCATATTCTGAACTGATAAATTAACTACTATAAATCTCCCTTCAGGATCCGTATCTATGTTGAATTTGACCTTTCTATTAATCAAAATAGCAACACCTCTCTGTTTAGAATTATAACTGGAAGAAAAAATATGCGGAAACTGTACTGTAGAAAGAATATCAACTGACGTATTTAACATATGAGTCTCCTGTAAGAACACAACATCAGCATTTAAGTCTTTTAATCGATTATGAATTTTTAGCCTCTTCTCTCTGGTCCCGGCTCCGTGTAGATTCCACGTGATAAATCTGAATGTGTTCATACTCATAGTGATGGTGTGTGTTGAATGCTATCTACAAATGTGTGTGTATGTGTGTGTGTATGTGTGTGTGTGTGTGTGTGTGTGCGTGTGTGTGTGTAAACGAGTACATGGTGTGTGTAATTGTGTATGTATCTTTACATTTACGTGACTAATATGTCTGTGTGTATGGATCTTATACAGATACCAGTATGTTTCTATGTGTATATTGTTTGTGTTAATGAAGTGTCCTGGGGAGTGAGAGCGGGGAATAGTGTGCAGAAATAAAAAGAAAATAGTGCAAGAAAAGAAAATAGAAAAAGAAAAAAAAATAGAAAAAAAGAATTTAAATACAGAAACCATTAAAAAATGGTTGTTGACAGACTAGAGACTGGCAGTATTATAGTGAATAAATATCACCATCAATTAGCAGATATTATGTATTAAAACCAGTGAGTTAGATTAACATATCTCTCTCATGTAAACTAAATGAAGAAAGAGAATACATATCTGATTTCAGTAAAGCCAAGGGGTAGTGTTCTGGTCTCGATGTAGGTGCCCATTTACATACAGTTTGTCCACCGAGATGACAGCGCGGGCTCCTTCCTCCAGGAATCTCCTCATGATGGGGAACAAGATCTTACGACGCTCCAGAATTTCTTTTGGGAACTGATCATTCATACTGTAGTCAGTTCCCCAGAGCTGTCTACCGCAGCGCTTCACCTCTTCTTTTTCTTTATGAAGCATAAATTTAACAACTATGGTACGCGGTCTTTGCCCTGCTGATCTTTTTGCGCCTAGACGATGTACGCGATCAAACTGGATAGCCTTAGCCTTAACTTCTGGAAGTTTGCAGAAAGTTTTTAACAGTTACCTCAGCATCTTCCTCGGGTTGCTCTGGCAAACCGGCGAGGACCAGATTATCCCTCATGCTCCTACCCTGCACATCTAGAATTGTTTCTTTCATTTTCTTATTCTCTACCGAGAGTCGTGTTACTTCTTCGTTTAGGTATTTCACAGACTCCCGGAAGGTGCTATTCTCCGCGGCCAGAGCTTCTACCTGCTTTTGGCTATATTCCAGGGATTCACGTAGTGCCTGGATTTCCCGGTAAAGGGCCTCCAGCAGACCCAACCGCGCATCAAAGCTGGATAGTTTCCCTTCTATGGAGAGCAATATATCCGCCGTGTCGCTCCCGGTTGGTGATGTTGGAGAGGATTCCCCGGGGGAGTCTTTCCGACTCCTCTTGGATTTACCCATAACGACCCACTGGTAGCTCTCGTCAATAAAGCTCGTCAAGCTGGCTAAATCCTCCTCCCTATGATCCAGGATTGCTGAGTTTAATGTTTTAAATTACTTACTTGACTTGATATATTATTATTTTTATCCTTTCGTTGATTCGTTGATTAAGCATTTGTTGTTTGCTTGCTTCAGAAGCACGCCATGTTAGATTCTGCCAAATCTCGCCGTGTCTCGCGTTACAGCATATCCGGCATCCCCCAATCCAAATTCAGCTTTCTTTGCTGCTCCAAATGTGTTTAACAAACACACTGTTACAGCAGCCAAAAATGACAATAGATATAATAAGAGTTAAGAGCCCAACTAATGGAAACACTAATCACAGTTATGGTGACTTCAAATGGAAAACATAGAGTTTAAACCCCTGTTAATTCTCAATAAAACTTTTGTAGACATCTGAGAGAAATAAAGTCAGTCTGGTTAGAAATAAGTATTTGATAAAAATAAGTTAGCCTCACTCGTTTATATTCTTTTGCATCTATTTGATACAAATGAGTTAGGCTAACTGATTTACATTCTGTTGAATGGATGTACTCAGTTTGAGTTGGGGCTACATGTATTTATTGGATGGAAATCCTGCCCACAACTTAATTGAGTTCATCCAATGAATAATTTTTTTTGGTTTTCAGTAGTTACTTTCTTACAGGTAGATCATCTGAAAATTTGAGGACGACAGACATTTTTCAGAGTACGTATTACTGTAGCTCTTATCAGTTTTATTGTAGAGTAAATAACTAAACTAAACTAATAACACATAATAATTGTTTTGGGTTGAGTTCAGCCTGTTGTTTAGTGAGGGTGACTTCAAATCATGAAAGTGTATATTTTTAAAGAACTGTATTTGCAGATAATTTCAAATAATTAAATAAAAGACCACTTAAGTGCACTTTCATTTCTATATACTACATACACACTTAAATTGCTACAACAAATTTGTTTAAATATGTGACACAAGTTTTGATAGAAATTATATCAAATTATATTTTTAGTTTACCATACATGCTTTAACCCTATTTCAAAGACAATAGAAGTAATTATGAAAGTACAAAGATGTACTTGAGTCCTATTTAAGTTTTAAGTCTTAAGAGACTTAAGTCTAAAGTCTAAACTAATGCCATTTCATATAAAAATTAAAATTCATTTTTATGTAATTGTAATTAACATGCAATTAAGTGTCTGAAAACATTACACTGAGTTTGAACTTAAAGTGAATTATTTCTGTAGTAAGTACAGTACGTTTTTTTTTTAAATTATGCTTTTCACCAGACAACCTTATTGAAAAAAGACATAAGCAAAATGTATATAAAATGCATTTATTTCATATAAGTACAAATCCATTAACATATTTACTGACATATCGCTTGAGACTTACTGATATAAATATTATAATTAAACTTTACTTGGAGTACTACTTTGCTGCACAATACACATTTCTTAATATTAAGCCTAAAATGTGTTATAATATCACTATTAATAAGGATAGTATGATCACTGTTTAATATCAGCCTTTAAACACAAGATATTTAAAGTGTACATAAAGTATACTTGCAATAGTTCCACTTTGGCACAATCAAATGTTGGACCTCAGCACTATTTCCAGATAACTAAACTGCATTAAGCACAAAATTAGTTGTTCAAATTTAGCAGACTTTAAGTATATCAATTTAGTATTATAATAGCAGGGTATTTATATTAAGTACATAAATATGTATTTGTGGTATACTTAGCTTAGCCTAAAAAGTATTTGCATATGATAAAATAGTTCAGCACATACTAGTTTCGTATCTTTTTTTACTCCACTTCATGTCATGCATAATAATCTACAGATAATAAACACCAACAGTACATTTGAACTGTAGCGTTTCCCATTTTAGTCACAATCTGACAGCTGTCACTCAGTGACACGCCACAGACTCTGCTGATGTAACACTGAGTGTTTACTTTTTAATTTTGGTTTATTTAATCAGGCAGTAATGATAAATGAGTTTCCATCTGTCATTTAATGGGGGTGTGTAAGGTGAGGTCATTTTTTTTTTTTTTTTTTTGGCAGGGAGAAAAATGAACAAGCGCCACATCTGTATCCCTCCAGAACCTTCTGCACATGCTCTCTGCACACGACCCTGATAACACATGATGAACTACAAAACCTCTCTTAGACTTGGGGCATGTTTAGGAAAGACAATGAATTTATCTAAAGTGTCCCTATTATACTAATTTAAAGGTGCAGTGTGTGATTTTAGCGGCATCTAGTGATGAGGTTACGAATTGCATCCAACAAAAGTTACGGTGGCCGACAGGAAAATATGTCATGAGGTTTCTTCCTTGCACCAAGAGCAACATGGTAACAAAATGCGTTTGTCCGTTTAGGGCCACCGTAGAAACATGTCGGCGCATTTCAATGTGAGGGAACCCGCGGTGTATGTAGATAGAAACTGCTCATTCTGAGGTAATACAAATATAACGGTTCATTAAGTAAGGTCTTTATACACCACTGAAAACTTCTTTTTCAAGGTAGTGAGGAAACGCGCTCTGTAGCGCTGTGTGTTCGCTGTCGGCTACGCTAGAAACATAACTACACAATATGTCGACCTCCATAGAAGGGGGCGCCCGCGGTTATGGTATATAACTCTATGTATGGTATATCTCTATATATGATATATAAATGTCTCATTCTAAGGTAATAAAAAAATAACGGGTCATTATGCAAGGTCTTTATACACCACTGAAAACATAGTTATGGATCTTATATTGCATTTCTGTCAATAGATCCTCAGAAATATTACACAATGCACCTTTAAAGATTCCTAATTTTGTTTTGCAGGTCCCTTACAATATATTTACATGCATTCAAGGTCAAACTTTAATTTCCTCATAATATCCATCACAGCATCAGCTCTTTTCTCACAGTGTCTGAAACGGTTCGATCAAAGATTCAGTCTCTCTAAACCCCGCCTCTCTGAGAGCTGCTCTTCCCTGATTGGTCAGATGGTCCAGTCTACTGTGATTGGTCAGAAACCAAACACTCATTATCATATCTGAATCTCAGCTCTTGACACACAGTGATATGAACAGTAACGATGGCGTGGGTTTTACCGTATCAATCTCATCAAAGTGGATTTGCTTTGTCAGCAGAAAACAGCGTCTTCTCGACACGAACAACACGAACCAAACTCTTCCAGTCTCAGATAAACTACAGTGTTTGAGGGCGGAGCTAAGAGATGCTGTTCAGCCAATGGGCTGGCATTATGCAAATGAGTTACAAACCTTCGTTCCAGCAGGGAGTGAGAGTGAATCACTGACGACTCGTTTCAGGCAGTGCAGAATCGATTCTTTCTTTTAGGAGACAATAACTGTGGTTTGTAAAAATGCTGTAAATTATTAACACTGATAATAAAACAATGTGTGTTTAGTTCTGAATCAACAGAAAAATAACAGAAAATAACCAGAAACTACAATTACAACCACAATTACATTTAGGGTGCAGTGTGGAAAAATGTGTTTTGAGTGCTATAATACTTATCCAACTCTTCAAAATCTGAAAACTCTTTAAAACTCAGCATGATCTAAACCTTTTTTTGGTGAATACTATGCTATTTTTATACTATACATGTGTGATATTTGATGCAAGTTTCCAGTAAACTGTACAGCAGTGCCAGAGAGAACTAAAAACACTCTTGTTGTGCAAGCGCCGGTCACTTGGATTCGGCTTGTGAGCGCTAAAGACTGTTGTGTAACTTTCCGAATCCCAAATTGAACCTGATGTTCCCAGATTGGGTTGGAGAGATGTGGGTCCAAACAAACAAGGCCCATGTTGCTTTCTGTCTGTTCTGGCACTTTCAATCACAGAGCCGCTTTCGTCGGCTATCATCTTTAGGACTTCTTATGAAACGCAGAGCACTGGAAAGCGCCAGCATTGCCTTCACCAGCTGTTCGGCGAGGAAAGGGTTAATTGGACGAGCGTTTTGCCAAGTTTAATCTCCGAAAGGCAGGAGGTAATGGTGACTCAGAGCTAGAACATGTTTCAGGAGAATGAGTCTTCTGTTTTCAGAGATCCTAACTTGGATGCTCCCTCTGCCTTTCTCTTTCTCCCTCTGTTGTTTCTGGAGCATCAGTTTGTTTATGCGAGAAACAGTAAACGCATTAAATCCATACAACTTTATTTTACTCTGTCCTGAGTGTCATTTCCAGGACTAAAGACATGATCTGTGTCCGGATATTTATTAGTGTTTGTTAGGAATGATTATAAAGGCTCTTCACAATGTTTTTTTTAACCATGAATCATCATTTACTGTATATTCACATATATTTGCTTTTCAAATGCCCGCTCTCAAATAGGGCACTTCAAAATAACTCACAAGTTTTTGTTTTTATGCCAGAGTCTAATTTCTCTTATTACTTTTCGATTGATTCTTTTAAAATGATTTTCAATGAAGTGTGGCCAGATTTAGTGTTTGATTGCATGAACGAAATATGAGATGCATGATGTGTGAAGAAAAAATTAATATCACTTAGTTCTGAACAGTCCTTTCCTAGAAAGTCAAAAAGTGGACTGTA
The DNA here is from genome assembly GCA_026230005.1 of Gila orcuttii. Lineage (NCBI taxonomy): Eukaryota > Metazoa > Chordata > Actinopteri > Cypriniformes > Leuciscidae > Gila > Gila orcuttii. The sequence continues at coordinate 54,285,275 of JAPDVR010000005.1, read as the reverse complement.
AAAAATATTTTTTTAAGTTGTGAATAAAACAAAGATTATTGGAGTATGTTTTACAAGAAAATACTATTTTTAATCTTTCTACTTATAAAGTTTATGTTTAATTCAATGTATAACTTGCCGTTTCTTTGTTTTTATTTACGGGCAATTTCTGAGTGAAAACTGTTTCAAAGTCAATTTTACACAAGTTTTTTTTTTCTCCCAGTGAGTAAAATATTTAGGATGCATGAAATGAAATTCGCTTCAACAAGAAAAATGAGTTTGCAATTTTATTCCAAAAATGTTTAAATTGGCATTTCCATTACCAAACACAATCCATAATTTATTTAACTTTACATCAAATATAATTTGAGATGTGGTAGAAATTACACTGTTGTGGGAATTTTCATAATTTCCAGTAAAAAAAAAAAAACTAATAAAAAAAACTAACCACACTTAGAAAAAAAGATTCAGTAGGGTTTTATGTGTATAACCTTTACCCAATTTTAATGCCAGAAAGGTTCTACAATAAGAAGAAATGTCTGAAATGATTGCATAATAGCCTGCTTTCAAGTTTAAGAAGTTATTTCCTATTTGTCCTAGTTATAAAGCTGTTTAATAAATCAAATTTAAAAATAGAAAATAAATTGAAACTTGAATGTATGTTTATACACAGTTAGACAGTGCTCAAGTGGAACTAGTGAGAGAGAGAAACGTGTGTTTTATCTCCTGAATGTCCACCGGGTCACAGAAGCATTCCTGACCCTCTTTATCACTGCATGATGAAATATGAATATGATTGCGTGTGTCTGTCCCTCAGCGTCCCCCATGGTGAAGGTCCG